>QGSO01000193.1:806202-895631 GCA_011037825.1 Carya cathayensis | reverse complement strand
TAAACATTTGTGTCGTATTCAGCAGTGTAAAGTTCCAATGCTATAAACACTATTCAAGGAATTCGAAAAAATAATCCTCACGTCTAAAGTAAAATTTATTTTACTAGTTAGAAGTTTACCTGGTGGCGGAGCTGGGAAATGAATGTTTGACTGAGTCATCGCATTAATTAATACACGTGCATCATGAGCTGTACCCTCCCATCCTGTGTACACAAATGTGAACTTCATGTCGAAGTCACATGCACATAATACATTTTGTGCAACTCGTCCTTTCCGGTTTCTGTATGCCTCACGTACCTCAGCCGGTACAATTGCATCAATCATCGTTCCGTCTATCGCCCCAATGCATCCCTGTAACACCACAAACAAAAAAAACAATGAAAAGCCAGACTTTATTGTATCCCTTTTATTTTTGATTTTTTATTTCCACTGAAAAATTCAATCACATGATGGTAAGACAGAGGGAAAAAAATATGTTGGTTACCTCAAACCATGGCATATTCCGAGGGTTGCCCGCAATATAGGGATGAGGTTCGTCTGTGTGCGTTGGCCTAATAATATGCCTCCCAAGCTCACATAGCGCATTCATGACTGTACGCACATGACGATTAATAGTTTCACTGGAATGTTGAAACCTGTCTGCCACCATACGTTGCCCTTGTGCATGTCCCACCAAAATACAAAAGATGGCTACTGCTTCCTCTACACTGACCTCACGTCTGGAATCCATTAACAAACCTTCTCCACGCAAGGTCGAGCATAATGCCCAAAATGTATCGACCTCTAATCAAAACAACTCTTTACAATTTCTGGGGTGGCCATTTAGTATTTCGTAAATATACTGATGGCCACGTAAACCAATATTGTGTTGGGGCATTCTAAGATTAATGCCCATTTCATCACACATAAATCGAATAAGCACGACGATCGAATACGCCTCATGCTCGAAGTCAAAACCACTAGAACTCGACCCTACAGAGTTTACCTCTCCTCCATTCTGATCATCATCCATTGACGATGTATCCGCTGACCGATTATCACTATTCATTGGTCGAAGTGCGTGTCTACTGTAGTGTAAAATATGTTAACAATTGCTAGATAAAATTAATACAATGGTGGAATGAGCTAATGAATTAAAACTTAGTAGCAATAAAAACAGTCGTTACTATTTTCTATCATCTTTTCTAGAAGATGATAATAATTGATGAAATTTACAAAAGCACTAGAAAAAAAAAAAAAAAGACTCGTCCGCTCTAGCGAAGAGTCGAGCGCGACTCGAGCGTTCGACTCTACCAAAATTCGCTCGAGCGTCCCGTCGAGCGAGAGTCAAGCGCTCGACTCTATCTGGTTTCGCTCGAGCGTTTAGTCGAGCGAGAGTCGAGCGCTCGACTCTACCTGGAAGCGCTCGAGCGAAGAGTCGAGCGCTTGTCGAGCGGTCAACTCTGCCTGAATTCCGCTTGAGCACAGAGTCGAGCGCGGGTCGAGCGTTCGACTCTGTAAACAGTCGCTCGAGCGACTGTGCATCAGACTCCACATTACCCAACAGACTCAGACATGCATGGAACACAGATCTTTTGCATTCCACATAACAAACTCTCATTCCATATTCAAACACGAGTTCAATACACATTTCTACAATGCACAATCCACATTCCACATAACAATTCAGCCCAGAACCATTCATCAATTCCCAAAATAGGAAGCTGCCAAATCCAACTCCCATATGGTTTGGCACATAATCTTGCTTCAATTCCATATTCAAACATTCCACATATGCATGAAATTACCCCACAAGCAGTTCTGTTTGTAAGTAGTAAACTAATGGCAACATTGAAATTTTCATGACACATTAACGTTCCCAAAAAAGTTTGGCATAAACATTCCACAAAGCATAGTTACTAACAGAAAATTAACCATAAGTTTCTGCATTACCACATAGTTACTGATAGAAAATTAAAACCAAGAAATAACAAGTCCATATCATAGATAAAAAGCACATTATGCATGGCCACCCGCCAAAGCATGGTCAAAGGCTCATGGCCCAAAGTCTCCTGTATATAGGTTCCAAAGCAAGGAAGCCATTTTGATGCTTCGTTTCCATCAATGCATTGTAAGCACGGAGGAAATTTTCTGGCGGCAGTGGAGGGTCAATCTCTTGCAGTAATTTTACACATTGAGTGTGCTGATCAAAATGAGCATCACTCTTGGAACTATGTGTGCTTTTACTGCGCTTTGAACCTGAAGCCTCATCCCCATCCTCATAGCGCTTCCGTCTCGCTATGGAAGTCCGAGCTAGCTCGGACAGGCAGTTCGACATCTCTTGTTGTAACCCAAGGGTGGGCGCTCTCCTTCGACGATGTGGATTTTGTCCCGAAGACACGGATGATGGACCACATCCAAACAAGCCGTCCATCTCAGGACTGTCCATCAACACACCATCTTGATTGCCCACATTAATGCGACGTCGGACATTGGTGCGAGCGCGCATATCTTCATCACGCTGGACCTCCTCCTCAACAGTTGGGGGTGGTTGAGTCGATGCATGTGCATGTGCCCCAATGGCTACGGAGGCCCCGAAAATAGTGCATAGCTCCTCGTACTTAGGGCAGCCAACATGGCGAAAGTTCTTCCATTGTGATTTTGCCTAACACAAACGTAATAGGCATTATTAATATATTTTGATTGGATAACTATAAGTCAACCCAATTTGACGTCCTATATTTAGTAATTGTTCAAATACTAGGATTCAATGCTTACCCTAATAGCATGGGACCAATGCTCATCACTAGCAATGACCGTTCCGATCTCTGGATCCCAACCCATGCCAGTTTGGCTGATTAGGTCGGAGAAAAGGCATTGCTTGCCTTTGAGCCTATGTATTTTGCCTTTAATTTGACTAGCATCATATTTGCTTCTGCCCATTGCTGTAAGGCGTTGAGCATAAATAGCATGGTCGGGGGAGGTGATTCTACCTACCTTTATTGCACCAATAAGGGCATCCGCATACAACAGCTCGATCAGCTTTTCCTCCATCTCATCAGACCAAAGCTCACGATCAATGTGTGTATTTTCTAGATCATCCATGTGAAGTAGCTAAAGAGAAGAGTAACAATATACATATATACGTAAGATGATTATTTGAATAATGTTGTTGGTTAACTAACGACCCTATTGGTCGCCATTAATCAACCTAATGTAAATAATGTAGCAATATATTACATAAGTGTAGGTAGGTAGTTGGGTAAAATAATCCAATAGTATATAGCATAAGTGTAGGAAGGCAGTTTTGGATCTATATATATTATAAGTGACCCAATTATTGCCAATAAGTGGACAAGTTAACTCTTCCTAAAAATCCATCAACAAATTATTGCTCGAGAATGACAAAAAAGCAAGCAAGAAAAATATAGCTAATGCAAGGTCAAATATAATAAGTTGTAAAATAAATTCGCATCAATCCAAGATCATCCCATTTGCCATTAACACACAAAATTATAATAAGAAATCGAGCAAGTGCAAACTGATGAATTTGAACTCATACCTTTGGTGGGTGCCTTTCTTGATAGGAGCGTAGTTGGTATGGCTATAATTGAAACAAGGACAAGTTAAAAAGTTTTCTTAAATCTATACTCAAAGCTGATGGATACAGCAGTTAACATAATAATAATGAATATATGTCCCAAACTGCACATAATTGCTTGAAAGGCTGAAAATATAAATAATACACGATGGACTACTACAAATGTTTTAGCATTCTCACTTTCATGGTTTTCAAGTTTATAATAATGTGCTTTGCAAAGTTGTATAAAGCCAATGGTGCAATCCTCTATAAATGCAAGATCTCTATCACAATCCCCAAGTCTTTCCAAGTTTCCAATGATACATGACGGGACTCTACTTTTCTTGATGCTGGTATCTGCCCCCACCAATTCTGTAATCTCTCTAGCTAGCTCTATTGCTCCTCACTGCTTTTTATGTTTTTCAACAGTGTGGAACAAAATTATTGTAATTATGAATGAGCCAATATTGTAAAATATTCCCTTGTTCAATAACAAATTAGCAAAGCTGAATCTGAGACACATTTATAGATATATATGTAATATCTTACCACCAAATTTCTACAACATTACACATGTTCTAATATTAATTATACGTGGATCATACTTTAGGCTATGGGTGTACGAAGTAAATCAAAATATGAGATTATAAAAATATGAAATATATATCAAACAAATGGTAATGGAAAAATTACTAGGTGCACGGCGTTATATTACCTTGAAGGATCGCGTCTTAGGAGCCGTGGCGGCTTTGAAAAAAATGCGCCGTTTAATGGTGGTCCTAGGGGCGCCGGAGCGACGTTTCCAGGCAGTGGAAATGGTGGGTTTGCTGAGTGGGGTCATTTTGAATTTATAGGAATAAATTGGCATGGGAAAGAAACGGATGGGACTATTTTCGATAAGGGAAATCGAGAAAGCAGATTCCCTCACAGATAAAATCGGAGGTTTGGGGAATCTATAGTACTCTACCACTGCAGCACTCAAAATTTGCAGAGGGAATAAAATTTGTACTCACCGGGTTTGAATAAAATAATTCCTCAGATGGTACTTACAGATTTTTATTCAGCACAAGCAGTCCCCTAGACCCCCAATGTTGTCTAGGTATATCACTACTTGGGTTGGAAATGCTGCACACAAGAACGAGAGGAGGCATGAGAGTGGTTTATTGCGAAAAAAATTGATGGAATCCTTCTCGTCGCTGGGTTGAAGGCAACAATGGTGTTGCTGTTTGTTCAAACTGTGAAGAAAGAAAGAAGGGGAAAAATACGACTTGATGAGATGTGGGTATTTGTTTGCTTTGATAAAGTACTTTTTCTGTAGTGGTTCTCGGTAAGAGAGTGTGGCTTTTTACTGTAGCATTAATTATTTCTGTTTTCTGTCAGGGGTTTCAAAATCAGAAAAAGTTTGAGATGAAATAAAGATGAGTTTTAGGTGTTTGGTTACGGAAAACTACTAGCCGTACAGTTGGGATGAGATGGTTTTCATCCCATCTCGGTAAACAAACAAGGCCTAAGTCAACTTCTAAACATCGAGATGGATCACCATTTTCAACTCATGGAATTTCAACATGAGCTCAAGAGATGCCTTATACCGTCACAAAATCAGGATATTTTTGTTTGAATGATAGGTTGCACTAGAATTTAATATATTTGTTATCAATTCTCTCAGAAAAACAAGTGTGTGTTATGCCCAAAACCGCCCAGAAATCACACCAATAATAGATAGAGACAATATTTAAGTGGTTCGGCAATTTACCTACATCCACTGGTGCGGAAATCTTCTATTCAATGTGTTTGTACAAAATTACAAACACTCTCTCAAAACAACTCTCTACTCTCAAATGACACTATAACTCACACACAAAACACTTCTTCTCGTTGGGATGGTTTAAGCTTCAGCATTCCTCTCCTATTTATAGGAGAGGTTCAGCTTCTCCCTCCACAAAACACAATGTAGTGGAAGGACACACACCATAGCTGGAGATGCTCCATAATGCTCATGGTGGACCTCATCACATAGTGGGTGGACAACAATAACACATGGGTGGACAAACCGTGTGAATCTAATATCTGTCTTAATCTGTCTTCACAAATGAAAAAGAAAAGAAAACAATTTATTTGCAAAATTTAAGCGTTCTTCATGCCAAACATGATAAAGTTACCTTAATAAGTGCATCAACAACATTAACAAACCCTCTGCAGCACGCAGAGACAAGGGCATGCAAAGCAACTTGTGGGCGGACCATGTCAAACCCCATAAGCAGCTCTACTGGCCTGGCTATCCCCAGGTAGCTTGCCTCCAACAAAGACTCCTCGCATGCCTGTTGAGATGCCCCTGCATTTATTAGCACTTCTAGAATTTCCATATGACCCTCCCTCACTGCCGCCGTGGTCGCATAGCCCCGAAACACTTTCTGGTTTACGTTAGCTCCAATACTCTATCAAAGTGCATTAAAAAAAAAGCCTTTTTAGTTCTTAATAATTGGTTTAAAGCACTGGAGCAGATCATATCGTTTCAAAATATCAAATTCGTACGTCTAAATTACGTATACATAGAAAATCCATACATTACCAGTAGCATCCTGACAAGTTTCAAATTTTCGGAATGAGCAACGAGGAATAGCGCAGTGACCTTGGTCTTGAACTCCTCGTACTCGACGCGAACCCCGTGTGCCGACTCATCGTGCAACACAATCTCCGCCTTCCTCGTCTTAAAGCTCACTGTTCCCACGAAGTTCACGTCCACAAGAGGATTGACGATACATTCACATGCCAGCTTCAAGTCGTTGTTGTACGAAGCATCCACTAGGCGCTGCGAAACCTGATCTGCTTTGTAGTCAGGGGGTAAAACATGATTTTCGGCGATAACTCCAGTGCCTAAGCTAACGAACATTGTCATTGCCGGCTGACAGAGCGTACGTGCGTTGTTAGGTTGGGTTTGGACGTTAGGTTGAGTTGAATAAAATATTGTTAAAATATTAGTTTTAAATATTATAAGAGTGTTGGGATTTGAAAAAGTTAAATTTTTTATTATATTTTGTATAGAAATTTGAAAAAGTATATAAAAATTTAAAAAAAGTATAATGATGAAATGAAGTGAGTTGATGAGAGTTGGTAAGTATAAGGGGCGGCCCAGCGAATGGCTTCAAGACTTTTGGCTTGTAAGAGAAGCTATGACGTTGGAAAGCCGATCGATCGATCGAGGAGAGGGAGGGAAAGCAAAAGTGGGTGCAGCTAACCTCTACAACCTCTTCCCATGTATCCTCATCGTTTCTTCAGCTCGTCTTCTTGAAAAGAATCGTATCACTTTGATACGACGTTGAATTACTTGTCCCACGCATGGATTTCTAGTTATGTATTGCCGTATTTGGCCTGAATTTTACGCTCGGATTTATAGAACAATACAAAAGTGATTTGAGTTAAGAATGATGATATTGTTCTTAAATGTGTACCAATTAGAAAGCTAGAAAAGGACATAACAAAAGCTATATATATGTGCATTGTGTAATGTGGCTGCTGACTTGTTATTCCCTCGGGGATCTCGCCATTCTACAAAGTTCTAGAAAAATGATTTTGGAGCCTGCAGCTGCCACTTTAGGCGTTTATTTGAAATTTCCGCTTTAAGATATTTCTCGATCGAAGGTTGATCTAACAAATTAAAGAACTCTTGACCATGCTGTCTTGTTTGATGTCACCACGTCATTGCAGCCCTTACTGATGTCAAGCTGAAATACGTTGGTTTTATTTTTAAAAAAAAGTGAATACATTGGTTTTATTTTAAAAAAATTATACTCGCATGTCTTTTTATTCACGTAACTATATAGTATTGGTGTATATATACTTATAGAGTCATTTGAATTTTTTAAATTGAGATGTGATATAACTACAAAATATTTCATAAGAATAGAGTCACAAACTAGTATAATTTTGTATAATTCGTAAGTTTTATTTTATAATAAAAATAATTTTATAATCTAACGTATCTTATGAAATCACGTTAATTTGTAAATTTATTTTTATAAAATTTCTTAATAGCTAAAATATTTATATTTCAAATTATAGATTGACAACTTTTAAGTGATGAGACTATTATTCAAGAAAAATGCTGTGTACAACCGCCTTGCGTCCTCGCCGCAGCCTCGCATCCGACGTGGCAAAAGAATGAAACGGAGTTGTTTTCATTTCAAACCCCACATCCTCACATCCCACTCGTTTTCTTCTCCGAAACGCTTTTCGTCTTCTTCTTTTTCTTCTCCATCCCAATAAATCGTCTTCTCCACCGTCTTCTTCTTCTTCTCCATCCCTAGAAATCATCGTCTTCTCCATCCGAAGGTCGTACCCAGAAAAACAGCTAGGTATTCGGCCAAGTTCTGGACTTCGTCTCCATCGTTTTCTCCATTACTCAACGCAAGTAAAGCTTTTGTACTTAGGGTTAGGGTTCATGCAACAAGCCTATATTCATAGGTATTCGGAAAAAAAAACTTCTTTGTTAAGGTTGATCCAGGGCTTTGGCTGTTGTGGGCTGCCGGGAAATTAATCCTAATTTCTAGGTATTCGGCCAAGTTCTGGACTTTTTCTTCACGTCTTAGATGGTTGTTCATTTCAGGTTTATCTCAGAGGGTATTGATCGAGGAACATGACACTGGGACCATGACCAAAGTATAAGGGTGAACATGACAACTCTACCTTGATATATTAAGTATTTGTTTTTCTAAATTCATTGATGTTATTATTTTTCCTTTCTTGTTCTGTTTAGGATAATTAGCCGTAAAGACTTGTTTTCCATCTTACCTCTTATGTTGGGAATTATAGCATCTTGCATCACGGGTTGAAAGATTGTTTAAAATGTTTTTATATGAGTGGTTTAAGAAATAATTTTTTCAAGCAGTACCCATGAAGATTCTGTATGTGTGGACTGAGCATGGATAGGATTAGCTGCCAATGAAAATTTCAATCTGTGGCAAGGATTGCCAAATATATGATCCCGATAATTGTTTCCAGCAACTTGAAGCCAACCACTATTATATACATCTATCCATTGTGAGAATCCTAGTTTTCACTGATTCTATCGTCATTGCTTATTATGACCTCACATTTGCAATTTCTGCATAGAATAGTAACTCTGATGGAACATACTTTTTAATTTCAGGTGGAACTTCCCTTTCCCAGATATGAGATGTTGTGCGTATGATGCCTGGCCTTCCTCTTCAAGCCATTTGATTATCCTGTATATGTGAAAAAGAGCCTAGGCCAATTAATACCCTGTTTGGAATAAAGAAACTAGATCGACAGCTCCTACAGTCAATGTGTTTGTTAATCGATATATATATATATATATTAAGAAAGACTTAATCATGGATATATTCTACAAAGCTGCTCTGATTCTAGGGATGTTATCAGTGTTTTATGCCTACATGAACACCTGGAACATATTTGATATAATATATTCTCCATCGTATGCACTTGTGATATAATATATTTGTTATTAGTGTTTTCCTTCGATTTGGTATTTGATATTTGGATTGAACTGTCTTTAGTGCAAACGATATTGATCCCAACCTCCATAACTCAACAAAGGAAATGGTCGACATAGTGAATCGATAAATAATAGAAGTGCAACAAACAGAGCATTTGGAGAAAAAAAGAAGCAGATTTTAATGCACATCTCAATAGTAGCGATTACAAATACAAATGGTAGTCAAGCCAAAGTGGTGGCGATGAAAGTTAGTTGAATAACATCAAAAAGAAGTATAACATCAAAAAGATGACAGAATAGATCAACCATAGGTGGAGTTGTACAAACTGTAATTCCCGATTAGGAGAAACTGAACAATCGTGCATACAACAAACCAAAAACACATGAATATAAGAGAGATTCACTAAATTGGATCTAAAATGTAAATCCATTAAATCCCTGAAAAAATTCCTTAAATCCATAAAAATACATTAAATCCACAAAAAATATTCTTAGATTACATTCAAGCCACAAATATACATTAAATCCCAAGAAAAATTCCTTAAATCCACAGAAATACATTAAATCTGCAAAAAAAACCCCTGGCTTACATTCAAGCCACAAATATAAATTAAATCCATGGAAAAATTCCTTAAATCCACATTACACAATACACAAATTTGAAAGTTCAAAATATTACATAAATTACATTTTAACAGAACAAGTGGTAGCTAGTGTTAAGATTGAATTATATCATTGCAGCGGTTGTCATTCATCCATCCATCCCATAGTGCACCGGTTGTGATCCATCCAATTCAAAGTACATCCGTAAAGAATAAAATCTAATTATTAACGGGTGTCAACAAATACGTTAAAATACCGGAACTGGTGGAAAGATATTAAATGGTGGTATAACTCAAACCACATTCAAAATGATAAACAAATAATAATATTACATGGTGGAAATATATGAACTAGCATCCAATGGCCATCCAATTGCAGGGAATCGGGTAACCTCAAAAAATGAATTAGTTGTTATAGATGATGAAGAAGACAGAAGGGGAAAATAAGACAGGAAATGGCATGGGGGATCACATGAGGGTGGTGAGACTATGCTAACCCACCTGGAAGGAAGGAATGGGGATGGAGGCAATATTGAGATACATGGGTCTGATCTGATATATATTTTTATCCTGATCCAATGCTCTCTCTCATTTATTGCCGAGCACCCAGATTCATGCTAAGGTATCAAAAGTTCAAAAACTGCATTATATGCTGCAAATGCCTTATCAGTTCCTCCCACCCCTCTTATCTTCTCTCCAAACCCTTTCCTTTTTCGTCTTCTGAATCCTGATATGATACATTTGAAGTGATTTTATAAACTAATTGCTTAAATGAAACATTATTTAAAATGTAACACCCTCCTTATATTATCTTACATTTTCTCCCAATAAACATCCATTTAGTTCAGGACTAAACGGTAAGAGGTATTTTCAGGGTTTTTTTTATTTTAATTCCCTAATTAGATGTAGACAAACTTAAGCGTAGGCAATTTACTACTAGGCTTTAAGCTTCTTACTGGTTAACCTATAACTAGTACCTAGCACAGTCCAAACCCTCAATCCTGCAAATCAACATAAGACTTGAATCGGCTCAACACATAAGTTCTCTCCTCGTTGAACAAGAGGCCTAAGATCAGAGCCTGCCCACCTCAACAAAGAAAGAAATTTAAGGTACGGAAAAAGACTAGGACCTTGTTTTCTAGTAATCGGTTCAATAAACCTTCACTAGGCCCACCCAGAAAACAAACAGAAAATGTATTCGTATCCTTGATAGTAAAAGAAAATCAGAAGGCCAAAAAGGTGCAAAACGCGAAGGGTGTTTTCACATAAACTGGTGAATCAACATAACCCAAAACGCGAAGGGCATGAGCAAAACCATACAAAGTCACTGCACAGACAGATGCCGAAAGCCCACAAGTATTGCAACAAAAATAAGGCAGATATAAGATAAAGGTAAAAAGAGATTTTTTACAACTTTAGAGATCGATAATGGCGACACGAAGCAAAAAAGCTTCAGAGATCGACAAAGGCGAGTGAAGAAATAGTAGAACTTGAAGAAATAGCAGCCAAAGTTATAACCTTTGCATGTAATTTGCTTTCTCTTGCAAAGCAAAAAAGAAAAGAAAAGCATCAACGCGTTGACAATAAAGACAAACCATTCATCTCTGTTTATCTACTGGTATTTTGGTGCGTGGAATTTATTTATCTGCTTGTATTCATCTCTGTTTTTCTGCTTGTATTTTGGTGAGATTTTAGCAGATCTAGCTACTAAATTTAGAGGATAAAATACCTTCAATAGCCAAGGACCAGATGGACCAGTCGCTCTCTCCCCTGCGACGATGACCGCGACGGACCAGTTGCTCTCTCCCCTGCGACGATGACCGCGACCAGTAGCTCTCTCACCCACGACGATGACTGCGACTCACAGATGTGGACTATCCCACAATGGCGACCGCAACAACCGGATGAGGAGAAGAAGAAGCTCGGCAGTCCGCAGTGGCTCAGACGAAAATGGAAACCCACGCGAAAATGAAAACAATACACATTTCATTTCATTTTAGTTCCCGCTTTCTTCGTTTTTTTTTTCTTAAAAAAAAAGTTAGTTGACGTGGCATATGCCACATCAGCCGGCGTCGCGGCGGGGGCGCAACCTCATAGTATATAGAAGAATTGATTATTTAAAGAAAAATATCTTAACTATAAAATTTTATAAAAATAAATTTACAAATTAACGAAATTAGATGTGATATATTAAATTATAAAATATATCTAATATGTCATATAAAACTATGATAATTTGTGAATTTATTTTCGTTATATCTCTTTATACCTATAACACTTCAATTGTTCAATATACTTGCTAAAATGGAGTTTTATTCAAAAAAAACACCAAGCAAAACCATTTCACCGCCACGTATCACGCCATCGGAGTCTCAAAAATCTACAAGCATCTTAGTTCAAAAAGTATAAATAAATTTAAAAAAAAAATCTCCTACATCGATTAATGCAATTCGACAACTTGGAATCAATATCATTATAAGAAAAATAGATTTTTACAATTAAAAAGATTATTTTTAATGAAATATGCTTATTTTTATGAGAAATAATCATTTTAACTGTAAAATTTTAATCGTAAAAATTTATTTTTGTTATAGTGTATGAGCTGAAAGAGTAAAGGCTCTTGGGCTAACAGAAGAGACTGCACATGATTAGGTTGGGTTCGGATTCTTCGGACAGTGTCAAAAAGCCCAACTCAAAAGCTTGCAACGTGTAATCTATTGTCAAGAAGCTCAACCATTAGATCTGCTAGTGTCCGCGAGTGTAGGGAATCATTTCCCACCTCCAAATCTTCTTCGTTCCGTTTAGTTCCTTTTCCAGAAGTCATTTTTGTCAATCACCTGAGAACCGCCGACGAATTAGAGCTCATCGGCAACTTCTCTCCTTATGGTACCCATTTCTTCTCTCGGCTCTCCATTTTTCATCCTTATTTTAATTTTATGCCTCCTTTTACCTTTCCCTTGAGGTTCTCTCTCTTGCCTTAGGGTTTCACTTGGTTAACTCATTTTCGTGTTTTTATTAATCTGAGTGTTTTCGCGGCCTATGAATTTTTTTTAAATCCCCAATTGATCTAGTAGATCTGGTTTATTGCTCTATCAATTTGAGAAAATTTTCTAAAGTAAGGTTAGTAATCTCTGAGTCAGGTTCGATTGAATTTCCCCAACGATTGAAAATTTGCGAGCTGAGCTAAAATTTTCTATTTATTTTCCTTCCCCTACAATGGTTCAGCTGGTAAATGCAGAGTATTAGGGGTCGAAGAGGAAATAACATTTTCTTGCTACTTATAAAAAAAATAAAAATAACATTTTCTTGCTTAATTAATTAAGTTTTGTTGCGACTTCTAGACGCACTTAGCAAGTTCTCTCTCAAATTTTTCGTTGCGTGAGATTGTCGGCAGACGTTTACTCGGCCTTCTCAAATCCATCTTCAGTATTGTATAGAAATTTGTATTTTGATATGAAATATGTGCTGCTCTTGGGAAGCTAAGTTTGATCGAGATTTCATTGGTTATAATTTCATCGGTGTTATTTCAATGCACCCATTGGGGAGGCCATAAAGATCGGATATGGTAATCCCGCCAACTCATATGAGTTTTGGGCATCATCACCTGGCAGTCTGCACCCGCTATTGGAGATCATATAATCAGGTGCTGCTGATGTTGTCCACCTTAGTAAAGAAGGCCATGTAATCTGACCAAATATATTTCTCCAAGATTTTTTTAAGAAAAAATTTATCTATGGAAATATTTTCCATGTGACTAACATCAATCTAAACAAATGGAGCCTAGGGCTAACGCTCACATCAGATGAAACCCATCCCCAAAAAGGAAAAAGAAGAAAGAAAAAGGAATTTTTCGCAATACAGTTACATATATTCTGAGACCAGTTTCCAACTTTCCACTGTTGATGTTTTTCACCACTCGGGTATTCGTTTTCCAGTTATACTTGTATGTGTGGATCAGATCATGTTGATATATCTAACGTAGGTAGTATTGGTTTTTTATACTTGAAATGGGCTTAAATTATACGCAGAAGAATTAATTCAAATGACGTAACTTCTGAATTTACTTTGACTGCAATATTCACATGTAATATTTGACAGGCACCCATCAAGGGTATTCCTTATTTGCGAAGGACAGCTTTGGCTTGGCGCCACAGTAACGTGAGGGGCCTTGGCTTTAGAGCATTCAGCACTCAGGGTGCCACAACTGCTAATACTCCACAGCCTCCACCACCTCCCCCACCACCAGAGAAAACCCACTTTGGTGGTTTGAAAGATGAAGATCGAATTTTTACAAACTTATATGGATTGCATGACCCTTTTCTCAAAGGTGCCATGAAACGAGGCGACTGGTACAGAACCAAAGACTTAGTACTTAAGGGTGCTGATTGGATTGTCAATGAAATGAAGAAGTCCGGCCTCCGTGGACGTGGTGGTGCTGGTTTTCCATCCGGCCTAAAGTGGTCTTTCATGCCAAAAGTATCTGATGGTCGTCCTTCATATCTTGTTGTCAACGCTGATGAAAGTGAACCTGGGACCTGTAAGGACAGGGAAATTATGCGGCACGATCCACACAAACTATTGGAGGGTTGTCTAATTGCTGGGGTAGGGATGAGGGCTAGTGCAGCGTATATCTACATAAGAGGTGAGTATGTGAATGAACGAATAAACCTTGAAAGGGCAAGAAAGGAAGCCTATGAATCTGGATTATTGGGCAAGAATGCATGTGGATCCGGTTATGATTTTGATGTTCATATCCACTATGGAGCTGGGGCTTATATTTGTGGTGAAGAAACGGCACTTTTGGAGAGTCTTGAAGGGAAACAAGGGAAACCAAGATTGAAGCCTCCTTTCCCTGCCAATGCAGGGTTATATGGCTGCCCTACCACTGTGACAAATGTGGAAACAGTGGCTGTTTCTCCAACCATTTTAAGGCGTGGACCTGAGTGGTTTGCCAGTTTTGGTAGGAAGAATAATTCGGGGACAAAATTGTATTGCGTATCTGGACACGTGAACAAGCCTTGCACTGTTGAAGAGGAGATGAGTATACCATTGAAAGAGTTGATAGAAAGGCACTGTGGAGGTGTTAGAGGTGGATGGGACAATTTACTTGCTATAATTCCAGGTGGTTCATCTGTGCCACTGCTTCCCAAGCACATATGTGACGATGTGCTGATGGATTACGATGCACTCAAGGCTGTCCAGTCAGGATTGGGGACTGCAGCTGTGATTGTGATGGATAAATCGACCGATGTTGTAGATGCAATTGCAAGGCTTTCTTACTTCTACAAGCATGAGAGCTGTGGGCAATGCACACCTTGTCGGGAGGGGACAGGATGGCTTTGGATGATTATGGAAAGATTGAAAGTTGGGAATGCAAAGCTGGAAGAAATTGACATGCTTCAGGAGGTAACCAAACAGATTGAAGGGCACACAATCTGTGCATTGGGGGATGCTGCTGCCTGGCCTGTGCAGGGTCTTATTAGGCACTTTAGGCCAGAGCTTGAGAGAAGGATCAAGGAGCGTGCCGAGAAGGAGTTACTGGAGGCTGCTGCTTAAGCTTTCTGCTCAGGTTATTATTCTTTCCTTTTGTATTTATTAAATGAATAGAAAAAAAAAAGAAGAAGAATAGAGCTGCTTAACTTGGGTGATTTGGTCGGTAATATTACTAGATAGATAGTTTGTGTTGCCTTTGTTTAGTGATCATATAGAGAGGACTGTAGTGGCTGAACTGCCTCTGCTACTACTTCTCACTCACTGGAGGGCATGTAGTTTTAGTAATGTTGCTGCTTTCAGTGTGGAATCCGACTAAATTTTTCTGCTTCTTGGAGGAATATAAATGATTACAGAACATTACTTGTCGAGGGGGGCTATGCATTCTTTCATGTCAGAATCATAAAAATCATGATTCTTTACGCTCTGGGGGAATCATTCAAAAACACATAAGAAAACATTTTGATGATTGCTCACGGGCACTTAGGCATCAAAAAGAGGCTACTTCACCTCATTGCACGACCCCACATCATGTTTTGAGTCATTTGACTGAGGAAAAATCAACTGTATTGGTATGTAAGACATGCTGGACGAGCAACTCTGTTAACAAAGTTCAGTTAATGATATGAGACCTCAATATATATGAAAGTAATTCTTATGCATACTTTTTCTCAGAATACCGAAGAAAGAGAAAGAAATAGACTCCAAAATAGGCTCGCCATTGCTGTGTTNTTTCTTTTCTGGGGGAGTTTCGACTTCCTTGATCAATAATCTTGTGTTGATTATCGATGTTATTTTATTCATTTATTTACTGCTTATTTGAATGATTTTTAAAAAGACCTTAAAAATTGGAAAACACCTATTCAGCCCCCCTCAAGGTGTAGTGTTGTGTAGAACCAGTCATTTTTCAAGCAATAGTCACAAGAATATCAAGATCAAAGTGTGTAATGTATCAATCTGCATAATGCCACTCACAAAATTATCTACCTCCAATACAAACTAGACCATTACATAAATGCCTGAACGTACTAAGTTTCAATTCTCACCCATAGCTGCCCACATTGATAGTGCAATATTATCTCGTACTGTACCAATTGCTTGGGCTGAGGCGGATGTCATGTCTACTTGGTGAGATGGTGATGCAGCCTCATCCTGGCCAGTTGATTGGTTAAGACGGATCCGCATGCTATGTGCGTCCGCAAACAACCAGTCATCTGGCGTCGTAATTCTAATAAAATTATGTAGCGCACAACAAGCGTTTATAATCTTCCCTTGCCTCCCAACCGAGTAAGAAGGCATTAAACTTAGAATTCTAAACCGTTCTTTCATGACACCAAAGATGCGCTCAATAACATTCCGCAATGAGGAATGACGAAAATTAAAATAATCTCGATAGCCAGTGAATGTACGCTGATTATGCCGGTCGCTTCTATGATATCGTTCTCTTGGGTAAGGTGGCATATATCCAAGAGAAAGTGAAAATGCAGAATCCACAAGATAATAGCGACCTGTAAACATTTGTGTCGTATTCAGTAGTGTAAAGTTCCAATGCTATAAACACTATTCAAGGAATTCGAAAAAATTGTCCTCACGTCTAAAGTAAAATTTATTTTACTAGTTAGAAGTTTACCTGGTGGCGGAGCTGGGAAATGAATGTTTGACTGAGTCATCGCATTAATTAATACACGTGCATCATGAGCTGTACCCTCCCATCCTGTGTACACAAATGTGAACTTCATGTCGAAGTCACATGCACATAATACATTTTGTGCAACTTGTCCTTTCCGGTTTCTGTATGCCTCACGTACCTCAGCCGGTACAATTGCATCAATCATCGTTCCGTCTATCGCCCCAATGCATCCCTATAACACCACAAACAAAAAAAACAATGAAAAGCCAGACTTTATTGTATACCTTTTATTTTTGATTTTTTATTTCCACTGAAAAATTCAATCACACGATGGTAAGATAGAGGGAAAAATATTATGTTGGTTACCTCAAACCATGGCATATTCCGAGGGTTGCCCACAATATAGGGATGAGGTTTGTCTGTGT
The DNA here is from genome assembly GCA_011037825.1 of Carya cathayensis. Lineage (NCBI taxonomy): Eukaryota > Viridiplantae > Streptophyta > Magnoliopsida > Fagales > Juglandaceae > Carya > Carya cathayensis. Next base: position 878,452 of record QGSO01000193.1, on the reverse strand, counting down.
GCGTTGGCCTAATAATATCCTCCCGAGCTCACATAGCGCATTCATGACTGTACACACATGACGATTAATGGTTTCACTGGAATGTTGAAACCTGTCCGCTACCATACGTTGCCCTTGTGCATGTCCCACCAAAATACAAAAGATGGCTACTGCTTCCTCTACACTGACCTCACGTCTAGAATCCATTAACAAACCTTCTCCACGCAAGGTCGAGCATAATGCCCAAAATGTATCGACCTCTAATCGAAACAACTCTTTACAATTTCTGGGGTGGCCATTTAGTATTTCGTAAATATACTGATGGCCACGTAAACCAATATTGTGTTGGGGCATTCTAAGATTAATGCCCATTTCATCACACATAAATTGAATAAGCACGACGATCGAATACGCCTCATGCTCGAAGTTAGAACCACTAGAACTCGACCCTACAGAGTTGACCTCTCCTCCATTCTGATCATCATCCATTGACGATGTATCCGCTGACCGATTATCACTATTCATTGGTCGAAGTGCGTCTCTACTGTAGTGTAAAATATGTTACCAATTGCTAGATAAAAGTAATACAATGGTGGAATGAGCTAATGAATTAAAACTTAGTAGCAATAAAAACAGTCGTTACTATTTTCTATCATCTTTTCTAGAAGATGATAAGAATTGATGAAATTTACAAAAGCACTAGAAAAAAAAAAAAAAAAAACTCGTCCGCTCGAGCGAAGAGTCGAGTGCGACTCGAGCGTTCGACTCTGCCAAAATTCGCTCGAGCGACCCGTCGAGCGAAAGTCAAGCGCTCGACTCTGTCTGGTTTCGCTCGAGCGAATATTCGAGCGAGAGTCGAGCGCTCGACTCTGCCTGGAAGCGCTCGAGCGAAGAGTCAAGCGCTTGTCGAGCGTTCGACTCTGCCTGAATTCCGCTCGAGCGCAGAGTCGAGCGCGGGTCGAGCGTTCGACTCTGTAAAAAGTCGCTCGAGCGGCTATATGCCTCCACTCGAGCGACTGTGCATCAGACTCCACATTACCCAACAGACTCAGACATGCATGGAACACATATCTTTTGCATTCCACATAACAAACTCTCATTCCATATTCAAACACGAGTTCAATACACATTTCTACAATGCACAATCAACATTCCACATAACAATTCAGCCCAGAATCATTCATCAATTCCCAAAATAGGAAGCTGCCAAATCCAACTCAGCAGATTTGGCACATAATCTTGCTTCAATTCCATATTCAAACATTCCACATATGCATGAAATTACCCCACAAGCAGTTCTGTTTGTAAGTAGGTAACTAATGGCAACATTGAAATTTTCATGACACATTAACGCTAACAAAAAAGTTTGGGATAAACATTCCACAAAGCATAGTTACTAATAGAAAATTAACCATAAGTTTCTGCATTACCACATAGTTACTGATAGAAAATTAAAACCAAGAAATAACAAGTCCATATCATAGATAAAAAGCTCATTATGCATGGCCACCCGCCAAAGCATGGTCAAAGGCTCGTGGCCCAAAGTCTCCTCTATATAGGTTCCAAAGCAAGGAAGCCATTTTGATGCTTGGTTTCCATCAATGCGTTGTAAGCACGGAGGAAATTTTCTGGCGGCAGTGGAGGGTCAATCTCTTGCAGTAATTTTACACATTGAGTGTGCTGATCAAAATGAGCATCACTCTTAGAACTATGTGTGCTTTTACTGCGCTTTGAACCTGAAGCCTCATCCCCATCCTCATAGCGCTTTCGTCTCGCTATGGAAGTCCGAGCTAGCTCGAACAGGCAGTTCGACATCTCTTGTTGTAACCCAAGGGTGGCCCCTCTCCTTCGACGATGTGGATTTTGTCCCGAAGACACGGATGATGGCCCACATCCAAACAAGCCATCCATCTCAGGACTGTCCATCAACACACCATCTTGATTGCCCACATTAATGCGACGTCGGACATTGGTGCGAGCGCGCATATCTTCATCACGCTGGACCTCCTCCTCAGCAGTTGGGGGTGGTTGAGTCGATGCATGCGCATGTGCCCCAGTGGCTACGGAGGCCCCGAAAATAGTGCATAGCTCCTCGTACTTAGGGCATCCAACATGGCGAAAGTTCTTCCATTATGATTTTGCCTAACACAAACGTAATAGGCATTATTAATATATTTTGATTGGATAACTATAAGTCAACCCAATTTGATGTCCTATATTTAGTAATTGTTCAAATACTAGGATTCAATGCTTACCCTAATAGCATGGGACCAATGCTCATCACTAGCAATGACCGTTCCGGTCTCTGGATCCCAACCCATGCCAGTTTGGCTGATTAGGTTGGAGAAAAGGCGTTGCTTGCCTTTGAGCCTATGTATTTTGCCTTTAATTTGACTAGCATCATATTTACTTCTGCCCATTGCTGTAAGGCGTTGAGCATAAATAGCATGGTCGCGGGAGGTGATTCTACCTACCTTTATTGCACCAATAAGGGCATCCGCATACAACAGCTCGATCAGCTTTTCCTCCATCTCATCAGACCAAAGCTCACGATCAATGTGTGTATTTTTTGGATTATCCATGTGAAGTAGCTAAAGCGAAGAGTAACAATATACATATATACGTAAGATGATTAAGAATTTCCATTCTGAGTATTTGAATAATGTTGTTGGTTAACTAACGACCCTATTGGTCGCCATTAATCAACCTAATGTAAATAATGTAGCAATATATTACATAAGTGTAGGTAGGTAGTTGGGTAAAATAATCCAATAGTATATAGCATAAGTGTAGGAAGGCAGTTTTGGATCTATATATATCATAAGTGACCCAATTATTGCCAATAAGTGGACAAGTTAACTCTTCCTAAAAATCCATCAACAAATTATTGCTCGAGAATGACAAAAAAGCAAGCAAGAAAAATATAGCTAATGCAAGGTCAAATATAATAAGTTGTAAAATGTAATCGCATCAATCCAAGATCATCCCATTTGCCATTAACACACAAAATTATAATAAGAAATCGAGCAAGTGCAAACTGATGAATTTGAACTCATACCTTTGGTGGGTGCCTTTCTCGGTAGGAGCGTAGTTGGTATGGCTATAATTGAAACAAGGACAAGTTAAAAAGTTTTCTTAAATCTATACTCAAAGCTGATGGATACAGCAGTTAACATAATAATAATGAATATATGTCCCAAACTGCACATAATTGCTTGAAAGGCTGAAAATATAAATAATACACGATGGACTACTACAAATGTTTTAGCATTCTCACTTTCATGGTTTTCAAGTTTATAATAATGTGTTTTGCAAAGTTGTATAAAGCCAATGGTGCAATCCTCTATAAATGCTAGATCTCTATCTCAATCCCCAAGTCTTTCCAAGTTTCCAATGATAGATGACGGGACTCTACTTTTCTTGATGCTGGTATCTGCCCCCACCAATTCTGTAATCTCTCTAGCTAGCTCTATTGCTCCTCATTGCTTTTTATGTTTTTCAACAGTGTGGAACAAAATTATTGTAATTATGAATGAACCAATATTGTAAAATATTCCCTTGTTCAATAACAAATTAGCAAAGCTGAATCTGAGACACATTTATAGATATATATGTAATATCTTACCACCAAATTTCTACAACATTACACATGTTCTAATATTAATTATACGTGGATCATACTTTAGGCTATGGGTGTACGAAGTAAATCAAAATATGAGATTATAAAAATATGAAATATATATCAAACAAATGGTAATGGAAAAATTACTAGGTGCACAGCGTTATATTACCTTGAAGGATCGCGTCTTAGGAGCCGTGGCGGCTTTGAAAAAAATGCGCCGTTTAATGGTGGTCCTAGGGGCGCCGGAGCGACATTTCCAGGCAGTGGAGATGGTGGGTTTGCTGAGTGGGGTCATTTTGAATTTATAGGAAGAAATTGGCATGGGAAAGAAACGGATGGGACTATTTTCGATAAGGGAAATCGAGAAAGCAGATTCCCTCACAGATAAAATCGGAGGTTTGGGGAATCTATAGTACTCTACCACTGTAGCACTCAAAATTTGCAGAGGGAATAAAATTTGTACTCACCGGGTTTGAATAAAAAAATTCCTCAGATGGTACTTACAGATTTTTATTCAGCACAAGCAGTCCCCTAGACCCCTAATGTTGTCTAGGTATATCACTACTTGGGTTGGAAATGCTGCACACAAGAACGAGAGGAGGCATGAGAGTGGTTTATTGCGAAAAAAATTGATGGAATCCTTCTCGTCGCTGGGTTGAAGGCAACAATGGTGTTGCTGTTTGTTCAAACTGTGGAGAAAGAAAGAAGGGGAAAAATACCACTTGACCAGCATGTGGGTATTTGTTTGCTTTGATAAAGTGCTTTTTCTGTAGTGGTTCTCGGTAAGAGAGTGTTGCTTTTTACTGTAGCATTAATTATTTTACTGTTTTCTGTCAGGGGTTTCAAAATCAGAAAAAGTTTGAGATGAAATAAAGATGAGTTTTAGGTGTTTGGTTACGGAAAACTACTAGCCGTACAGTTGGGATGAGATGGTTTTCATCCCATCTCGGTAAACAAACAAGGCCTTAATTTCTCAATTAATTACTACATATTTATAAATTTGCATAATATTTTTGTGGAACGTATTTTATTTGTTATTCAAAACGGGAAATATCTGCATATAACTCCTTAATATATAGTTGCTCGACCCCTTTGATTTGGCTAATTGCATGCACAGAAAATATATAATACTCTCTCTTTTTTTTCATGCAATATTTGACGGAATATCTTGTTAAATCCACCCTAAGTGTAAACCCTCACACATGCACCGTTTCTTAGTTTGTTTTATTAGGCACCGTTTGGTGCATTAGGTGCAAGTTTTCTGCAGCAATTTATGGCCATAAATTGCTGCACCGTATATGTAACAGTAGGATTTCCTCTCCTATAAAAGGAGAGCTCCTCTTGTGTAAAATGCAGTGGGGCATCAAGAGAGAAGCAAGTGAGGGGAAAAGAAGAGAGAAAAGAGAGGGTACGTGAGAGAGTTGAGAGAGTTTTGTAAAAATTTTACAAACTCAGTAAAAGAGGCTCCAGTGGACGTAGGCAATTTGCTGAACCACTTAAATATTGTTTTGTGTGATTTTCAGGCAGGTTTCAGTTGCAACAATTGATATCAGAGCCCTGGTTCGAACTGTCCGAAAATTCAAGTTGCTCAAAATCAATTTTTGAAAACTCCAGGATGTTCCTCGCGTCGAGACGAATCCGTTGCTGCAAACAGAATCGAAAACGGAGGTCGAAAGATCCTACACGCTCCCCTAGAAGCTCAGCGCGTGCATATGCTGCAACTCACGCGCCCCACGCGCATCGAAGGTTGAAGACAAGTGATCCCCACGCGCCCCACGCGCTCCAGAGGAGGAAGACGCGTGTCCATCACGCGCCAGACGCGCTCCCACGCACCCTACAGACATTCAGCGCTTGTAGAACACGCGCCCCAAGTGCCCCACACGCCCAACAGCTCTGTAGCGCGTGTATCCCACGCGCCCCGCGCGTGCATCTCATGCTCCAGACGATCAGAACCGTCCGTTTTTCCAGATCCATTTCGGCTTGATCTAAGTCATTCGGAGTCCGATTTCAACAATCAAATAGTGCTTTCCTACTATTTGGAGCGTTCCGGACTCATCCATACAGTTAGAATTTTGAAATTTTGAGTCTAAATTTTTTAAATTCAAATGGAAGGATCTGGAAGAGATAGGAGCTCTGAAAATGCCAGTAGCTTAGGAAATAGGAGCTCTGAAAATGTCAGTAGCTCAGGACGTCGGTCCACAGTGTCAAATGCAAAATTTGAAGTTGAAAAGTTCGATGGAACCAGCAACTTCGGCATGTGGCAGTGTGAGGTTATGGATGTGTTGATCCAACAGGAGTTGGATATTGCCTTGGAGGAGAAGCCAGATGAGATGACTGAGAAGGATTGGAGGAAGTTTAATACCCAAGCTTGCAGTACAATCCGATTATGCCTTACCAAAGAGCAGAAGTATTTTGTCATGAGAGAGACAAATGCTAAGGAACTTTGGCAGAAATTGGAGGACAAGTTCATGAAGAAGAGCATTGAGAGCCGTCTGCACTTGAAGAAAAAGTTCTTCAGATTCCAATTTCGTGAAGGTATTTCCATGTCTGAGCATCTAAATAATTACAACCAAATTCTTGCTGATTTGTTAAACTTGGATGTTGAAATCCAAGATGAAGATAAGGCTTTACTGCTGTTAAATTCCTTGCCTGATACATATGATCATTTAGTTACTACTCTATTGTATGGGAAGGAAAAGATCAGTTTTAACGATGTATCCAGCTCTTTGATTAGCAATGAGTACCGTAGAAAAGATAAACAGGTACATCAAGATACATCAAGTGAAGCGCTAACAGCAAGGGGGAGACCACAGTCAAGGAATCCCGGAAGAAGGAAAGGTTTTCACTCGAAAACCCGGGCCACATCACGTGGTCCATCAGTCGGCAGAAAACTCACCAGAGACGAGTGTTTCTTTTGTCACAACAAAGGACACTGGAAGAGGGATTGTCCTAACCGGAAGGGACAACAGCAGAATCAACCCACCACAGCCAATGTCGTGGACAGAGATGATGAGTCAGATTTTGCCTTGGCAAGTTCATCATCCATTTATCATTCCGATGAATGGATTATGGATTCCGGATGTACCTATCATATGTGTCCCAACCGGGACTGGTTTACTGACTTCACAAAAATTGATGGTGGAGCGGTACTTATGGGCAATGATAGTGCCTGTAAGACTCAGGGAATAGGTAGCATTCAATTAAAGCTGCACGATGGCAGCGTCAAGACTCTGACAGAAGTTCGGTACGTTCCAAACTTGCGGAAGAATCTCATCTCATTGGGATCTCTGGATTCAAAGGGATTCAGAATCACCATTGAAGACGGAACTCTCAAAGTACTAATGGGAGTTCAGGTGGCAATGAAGGGGTTGAGGCGAGGAAACCTGTACTTCTTGCAAGGAAGTACTGCTGATGGAAGAGCTTCCACATGCTGTGAGAAGCTAGATCAGACTGATGCTGACACCACCAGTCTTTGGCATATGCGTATGGGACACGCCGGAGAAAAAGCTTTGCAAACACTAGTGAAGCAAGGCTTACTCAAAGGTGCCAAGACTGGAAAACTGTCCTTCTGTGAGCACTGTGTATTAGGGAAGCAGAAGCGGATCAAGTTCGGAACCGCTGTACACAATACACAGGGAATTCTTGACTATGTACACTCCGATGTTTGGGGACCTACCCAAAATGCATCTTTGGGAGGTAAGCATTGGTTTGTAACATTTGTAGATGATTATTCTCGTCGTGTATGGGTATATACGATGAAGAGTAAAGACGAAGTGCTGAAAATCTTCCTTGATTGGAAGAAAATGGTTGAAACTCAGACCAGCAGAAAGATCAAGCGGCTCAGATCTGATAATGGAGGTGAGTACACTTCAGATCCCTTCATGGAAGTATGCCGGAGAGAGGGTATTGTCAGACACTTCACGGTTCGAAGTACACCGCAGCAGAACGGTGTGGCAGAACGAATGAATCGTACTTTACTAGAAAAAGTGCGATGTATGTTGCTGGATGCTGGATTCAGTAAACAATTTTGGGCAGAAGCTGTGACATATGCATGCCACCTCATCAACCGACTACCCGCAGCTGCCAATGACGGGAAGACGCCCATTGAAATGTGGAGAGGTAAACATGCTACTGATTATGATTTTTTACACGTTTTCAGATGTCCTGCTTACTATCATGCTAAAAAAAGTAAGCTTGATCCTAGAGTTAAGAAAGCAAAATTCTTAGGCTTCAGTACTGGTGTAAAAGGATATAGACTCTGGTACATAGAGTCTAAAAAGGTAATAATCAGTAGAGATGTTACTTTCAACGAATCTGAAATGCTTAAGTCACATAAGCATAAAGATTCCAAAGATGGCAGCAATGATGGCGAAACATCAGATGATTCGCAGACTGTGAAGTTTATTACTTCAATGAATTCGGGAAAGCATGGACAAGATGAAGTTGATAGTGCAGTCACAGTACCTCCAAGTCAACCCGAATCAATAGCAACCAACAGACCGAGACGAGAAAAACGTGTACCGTCACGTTATGCAGACTATGTGACATATGCATTACCAGTTGAAGGGGGTGAGATCCCAACCACTTACAGAGAAGCCATACAGTCCAGTGAACAAGTGGAATGGACAAAGGCTATGAATGAAGAGATGCAGTCTCTTCACCAGAATCAGACTTGGGAGCTTGTGCCGCTTCCAAAAGGAAAGAAGACGATTGGCTGTAAGTGGATCTTCAATCAGAAAGATGATCAATGTGCTAAAAATGGAGTGCGATATAAAGCTAGGTTGGTAGCCAAGGGCTACGCTCAGACAGAGGGAATTGACTACAGTGAAGTATTCTCTCCTGTTGTGAAGCATTCATCCATTCGGATATTGCTAGCTTTGGTTGCACAATATGATCTTGAGTTAGCACAGCTTGATGTGAAAACAGCTTTCTTACATGGTGATCTAGAAGAGGAGATTTATCTGTCTCAACCAGAAGGATTCAAAGAAGCTGGTAAAGAAAATTGGGTATGCAGTCTGAAGAAATCTCTCTATGGCTTGAAGCAGTTAACTCCGTCATGGTATAAACGGTTTGACCGTTTTATGATGGATCTAAAATACACTCGTTGCCAATACGATCACTGTGTATATTTCAGAAAACTTGCAAATGGATCTTTCATTTATTTGCTTTTATATGTAGACGATATGTTAATAGCATGTAAAAGCAAGGGGGAGATAGATCGTTTAAAAACTCAGTTAAGTCATGAGTTTGAAATGAAAGATCTAGGAGAAGCACGGAAAATATTGGGGATGGAGATCAACAGAGATAGAGTGAAAGGCACAGTTCACCTTACTCAGAAGCAGTATCTGAAGAAAGTACTGAAACGATTCAACATCGACTCGAAGATGAAGCCGGTGAGTACTCCTATGGCCCCATATTTCAAGCTCAGTGCATTGCAGTCTTCTAAAACTGATGAAGAGCGGGACTACATGAGGAATGTCCCATATGCAAGTGTTGTTGGAAGCTTAATGTATGCCATGGTGTGTACACGACTTGATATCTCCTAGGCCGTCAGCTTAGTTAGTCGCTATATGCATAATTCTGGAAAGGTTCATTGGCATGCGGCTACATTGATTCTACGGTATATTTCAGGAACCATAGATGTTGGTTTAAAGTTCGAGAAGAGTGAAGATAGTCTGGTAACTGGATATGTTGACTCAGACTATGCAGGTGATCTTGACAAACGCCGATCGACAACTGGATATGTGTTCACTATGGGTGGAGGACCAGTTAGTTGGCGTTCAACTTTGCAGTCGACAATTGCACTATCATCAACTAAGGCTAAATACATGGCTGTAACAGAAGCCATGAAAGAAGCTATTTGGTTGCAGGGATTGGTAACAGAATTGGGCTTTAAGCAGCAAGAGGTTACCGTTCATTGTGACAGTCAGAGTGCAATTCATTTGGCCAAGAATCAAGTGTATCACTCTCGAACAAAACATATAGATGTCCGATTTCACTTTGTACGTGAAATATTAGAAGAAGAGGACATCAAGCTTCAGAAGATTGGCACTGAAGAAAATCCAGCAGATATGTTGACGAAGGTCGTCACAGGAGTCAAGTTCCAACACTGTTTGGACTTGATCAGTATTGTACACTGCTGAGCACCATCGGGTGCAGTGGAGCGCATTCAACATCAGAAGTCTCTCATGTCAAAGAATGAGGTCCATTCATTTGAAGAATGAATCAGTTTGTAAGCAGCCTCATATGGCACACTTGGGTGGAGGGGGTGATTGTTAAATCCACCCTAAGTGTAAACCCTCACACATCCACCATTTCTTAGTTTGTTTTATTAGGCACCTTTTGGTGCATTAGGTGCAAGTTTTCTGCAGCAATTTATGGCCATAAATTGCTGCACCGTATATGTAACAGTAGGATTTCCTCTCCTATAAAAGGAGAGCTCCTCTTGTGTAAAATGCACTAGGGCATCAAGAGAGAAGCAAGTGAGGGGAAAAGAAGAGAGAAAAGAGAGGGTACGTGAGAGAGTTGAGAGAGTTTTGTAAAATTTTTACAAACTCAGTAAAAGAGGCTCCAGTGGACGTAGGCAATTTGCTGAACCACTTAAATATTGTTTTGTATGATTTTCGGGCAGGTTTCAGGCGCAACATATCTATGCATAGTTGGGGAGCATTGACGTCAATGTCATAAATAGCCCATAAATAATATATAAGCCTAGGGAGGCGACGTTCATGTTCTGGAATATTAATGCAGAATTAGGTACTATATATATATATATATATATATTTACTAGGTAAGAGTAAAGTACAAAGCACGTTTGTCTAATTTTATGAAATGGTTATTTATAAAAAATAATATATATTTTATAAGAATTATTGATATCACTTAATAATTTAAGGTATATTGGAGAAGATAAAAAAAATTAGTTCAAAATATTATATAATCCAATACATGTTTATAACATCCATAATTTTAGCAAAGATGCATACGAAAAATTTAATAAAAGTCCAATATAAACGGTAGTTCAAAATATGTGTCGTTTGATGTTTATATTATAATTAATCAATTTATGTCATCCTGTAGACGATCAATAGAGACAATATTGAAATTCTTATTTTGCTGTTGGTTGAGTCGATCAGGATCAACATAAAGTTAAAACATAATCTGTGGTATAATATTTTCTCTATATAGCATATATATAAATCCTAAAATATATTTGGAAGTTGTTGGTCAAATTTACTCTATCTTGATTAGCTCAAGAATCACGGTCTTTGTCACATGCCCATCATAGCAAGCCGACTTGTGGAATATGACTTAGCGGAAATTACGTCCTACTACCATGGGAAAAAAATACTTTGATTAAACACACTTGTATTATATATTATATGAGATTTTTAAATTTGGAATACTTAATAATATGAGTTAATGAAACGTCTAATACACGTGTATTATACTTAAGAATTCACGTCTTATGCACCTAATACACGTGTATATGTTAAGGAGAAAGAGAAAAATATAATAACTAATCTTTAATTACTTATTATTATATAAACTATTAAGTATTGTAATTATTGTGACTAATAAATCATATAACAACTTTGAATGTTATATCTCTCAACATTTATGTCTTTATTCTATATGTCAATTACATTCATACGTATTTAAACAAACGGTGTTAACTTTAACAGAAAAACAAGAAAACCCGTTAAAACAAGATTTTCCATTTCATACACACTTTTTATATATAGAAGATACGTATATAATGTGCGTGCATATTACAAACCAAGCCTCTCTGAGTATACAAGTAAGAAAATAAAAACCACCCAAATACAACCCAACAATATACCACAGCAATAAAGAAATCTAAACAAGCCTATAGACAGAACTCTAACAGCCCTATAAAAACTGTATAATAATCTAACAAACCTAAAGAAAACAAGACCAACAAAATCAAGAAATAAGTTAAGTCTACAAATCCCACCCAATCTAGCCATACAAATCACAAACCTCACGGCCTATATAAGACACCTCTCTAACCATATATATTATTCACCTCGAAAGCCCCCTCATGAGCAAGGAAATCCGCAACTTTATTACTCTCTCTAAAACAATGACCTCACAGCCTATAAAACAATGTTGTCTTGGAATGTTGAAGCATTTGCAGCAGCAACACTCCTCCACAATAGCTCTTGTGCAGCTAAATCATCACGAGAAGAATTGCCAGAATCCGAGGATCACCACTAGCACCACGGCTCTTTGCCGTTTCTCCCACCATCTCAACACCTCTTTATGAGCCCTTAATATTGATTTGTAGTTAGTAATAAATATAGATTCTAAATTCTATGTGAAATTTTGTTAATGTGTCATTGGTTTTTGTAGATTAGATGAGATAAGTTGAGATAAAAGTTAAAAGTTGAATAAAATATTATTATAATATATTTTTTAATATTATTTTTATTTTGATATTTAAAAAAATTAAATTACTTATTTTATTTTATATAAAAAATTAAAAAAATTATAATGATTAAATAAAATAAAATAAAATATTTTAAAAAATTAAATGAAATTTACTTAAATAAATTATACCTGTTATTTCAATTTATTTATATATTACGGATTTAAATAAGTCGTTTTGTATTGATGTTATAATTTGAAAATTTAGCCAAGTTTAGTTTAATTGGTCCAATTTAAATTTATTTAGGAATAATATTACGTATAATTATTTTTATATACTTTTTATAAATTTTATTGATATGGTTAATTGAATCAATTTTTTAATATATAATTAATTATATTAATAAAATACACCAAAACATATATATATAAATAATTATATATAAAATTTTTATTTATTTAAATGAAATATTTCATAACTTGACAACATGAATGCCATCCTAGTTTCCATCAATTTTCTGACGTGAGCCACGTGACGGTCCTTTTCCGATCCCACTAGTTATTCACGGTGCATTATTGGATTGTACCGGATTAGTTGTGGCCACACACTAGTTATCAGCTTATTATTATAAATAAAGACACATTTCAACAACCGTCATTATTTACCATAGGTGCTTTTTATACCAAGCATTGTATCATCTGTTTTGGACGTTGTGATTGTCAGAGAACTCCATCGGCATCCCTTGTGCTTGCATGTGATGTAGTTCTCTTGGTTAATGCAACTTTTTGACCATAAAACAAAGAGCCAAGAAAATGCACTGGACCCACTTAGCTATAACTTTAATAAAGTTAACATAAATAATGGAAGACCTAGACGGTCAAGCGAATCATTCCTGACCATTACGCGCGCAAGGCGTGGATCACGTCAAACTTTGAAACTAAATAAGCCGAATATAAGGAAACCCTTTCCACAATTTTAGAAAATAATACATTGCACTCAAAACTATGAAAATATTACATTGCATTCTAAAACTTTTAGAAATTGACAAATGGCACACAGCGCCAAGATCTGATGATCAATTTTGTGTCATGTCACCAATTTTTCACACCTGCAGCTATACCGCTACAGTACTTGAAAGTGCTATTATTAAAAGTAATAATTAGAGGAACGAGGATCATGTCGTCTTACTTATTATTTTTTTTAATCAATACGAGTATCGCGAGTATGGTGTTAAATAATCTAAAAAAAATTTACTGTATTTTACTTATCAGTTAATTATTTAATAATACCGGTCATAAGTAATTTAATTTTACAGAATATGAATATGACAATTATTGCTGGTGCGTAATTTTGTTCTGACCGAATATTTATGCCCGAAATTACAAGACCTCATGAATTATATTATTTGGGCACCTATCCCCACGAAAAACGATATCAATTTCGTAAACATTAAAAAAACAAATGACATATGATTGCTCAAGGAAAGAATTAAAAGAAAAAAGCAAATCCGATTTGAAACGGTTGTGCTAATAAACGAAGAACAAAAGCTCTTTATTCACTATTTACCACGTAAGGAAATACACCATAAGAGAAATAAGTTCTACTACATAGAAACACTTCTAAGTAAAAGCAATCGTGACTGATTTCGCCTAATAGCGCTTAGTGTTTTCATCTCTGTCTTTCCTGTTGTGCCTCTCTTCTACTACCACCATCTCAGCCTGACATCGACCGACTCAGTTACCTACATTCCTCTTTTCTAATGTACGTTTCTCTTTAAAAATTTATATGATTTCTGGGAAATCATTGCATGTATGTCTAGGGACATTTAATTAACATTAATCAATTTGAATCAATATAAATCCAAACGAATTAAAGGTTTTCTAGTTTCATAGTGAAATGGCATACTAGAGAGGGAGTTCGAGGGTTACCTCTCTTCGATTTCTAGCTATTACAGCATGTGCCTTTATTTTTTGTATGAGGACATTCAACATTATTTTTCTAACATTAAACAATTGATTCAACAACCTTTTCTTTTTATTCTCTACCATCCAGAAGTAATTATTTGAAAATTTTATTGGAAATATTTATGCAAAATTCACATAGAAATGCATAACTCGTTCATAGATTGAAGCCTAGATGAGAGTTCGACGTTCCTAGGTGGAGTAGACATGAACCAGTTGCCATCCATGGCAGACCGTGAGGTTATCCTTAATCTTCTTCTTGCTCTAGTTGTCCACATACTTCTAGTAGTACACAACGAGAGCCTTGGCTATGCTCTGGTGAATGGTGTAGATTTGGGAAGTGTGGCCTCCACCCTTTACATGAATCCGCATGTCAATGCTGGCGTAATAGTGCCTTCTAAGCAAGAGAATCAGCTCGTAGGCCTTGAACCTTAAGATCTCCGATTGGGTTGCTCGAATTTGAGAGAGTCGAAGAAGGTGAAGAATGGGGTTGAGATCTTCGACAGTGGCTGCGTCTTCTTCGGCAATGATCCTCAGTTTGGAAATAGACAGAGTGGATCGCCAGATAAAGGGGTGTTAGCCTCTATGTCACAAGAGGAGACAACGTTGTGTGGGTTTCAATTGTGCAAACTCCAGCCATGGGAGAGGGGTGCCGTGTGAGAGGTGGGTGCCATACGAGAAGGGGCGTGCAAGCTGACACCATGCAAAGGGGCAAAGAAGGGGGTGTGAAAGGGGGTGCGAGCTGATGCCGTTTGAAACAAAGTTTTAAAAACTATTCTGTTCCGATTGGAATGGCTGTAATTTTTCGTGCTGAAACAGTAACTAGCATGGGATAGGTACTTATTTCGTTTTGGGTCAAATTCTGGCTGTTCCGACTAATGACACTTTTGTAAACAAGCTTAAGAATGAAGGATAAAATTATCTTTTTAGCCCAATCTTCTCTTTCCGTATGAGACACCATTCAATATCCATAAAGCTTGCCAAACACTTTTCACAAAAAGAAATGCCAAAGTGTGTCCGAAATTTTTTTAATTTTTTTTACTTAGTTATTAAGAAAGTTTTTTTTAGTAATGTTGTGAATTTTTTAAAAAATATATTTAAAAATATAAAAAATGAATTTTAAAATAAGCCTTCTTCTATGTATATTTGGTCTGCATCGGATGTAACACTACCATTTCACAAATCAACCAATGTCTGACACAACCAACTTTTCTTATCTAATAAAATTTAATATATACACTGTTTTTAAGATGATAACCACTTGTTCGCCGCCCATGTTGTACCCCGCTATTTAACCGTTGTTTAAAAATTTTTTTTAACTTAACGATTAAGTAGGTGGTTTTTAATATATTAATGAATTTTTTTATATTTTAAAAATATTTAAATATAATTAAAAAATAAAATAAAATAAAAATAAAAAACTTTTTTGGCCTAGGTGCATGGCACTCCCAGTAATAACTGTTGGGCAGCACAGTAGTGAGACTCTTTTAAAATTCTGCTGCAGCGATTGGAACAATTTTAAATAGAGATAAAAGTTAAATTTATAATATTTTATAAAAATTTGCAACCCAGTGTGTTTACTTAATTTTAAAAATAAAATAAATATATGTTTTATATATGTATATTTTTAAGATTTATATTAAAAAGTATTATTAAGTTTATCAATAAGTATATTTTTAAATATTTATATTTATGTTATTTTGACCTCATGAATTATATTATTTGGGCACCTATCCCCACGAAAAACGATATCAATTTCGTAAACATTAAAAAAACGAATGACATATGATTGCTCGAGGAAAGAATTAAAAGAAAAAAGCAAATCCAATTTGTAACGGTTGGGCTAATAAACGAAGAACAAAAGCTGTCCATTCACTGTATAACATGTAAGGAAATACACCATAAGAAAAATAGTTTCCACTACATACAAAACACTTCTAAGCAAAAGCAATCATCACTGATTTTGCCTAAGAGCACTTCGTGTTTTCATCTCTTTGTCTTCCTCGTTGCGCCTCTCTTCTACTGCCACCATCTTAGTCCAACGTCGACCGACTCAATTACCTACATTCCTCTTTTCTAATTTATGTTTCTCTTTAAAACTTCATATAGTTTCTAGGAAATCACTGCATGTATGTCTAGGGATATTTGATTAACATTAATCAATTTGAATCAATATAAATCCAAATGAATTAAAAGGTTTTCTAGTTTCATAGTGAAATGGCATACTAGAGAGGGAGTTCGAGGGTTACCTCTTTTCGATTTGCTAGCTATTATAGCACGTGCCTTTATATTTTGTATGAGGACGTTCAACATTATTTTTTTGACATTAAACAATTGATTCAACAACCTTTTTTTTTATTCTCTACCATCCAGAAGTAATTATTTGAAAATTTTATTGAAAATATTTATGCAAAATTCACATAGAAATGTAGAACTCGTTCACAGATCGAAGCCTAGATGAGCGTTTGACGTTCCTAGGTGGAGTGGACATGAACCAGTTGCCATCCATGGCAGATTGTGAGGTTATCCTTAATCTCCTTCTTGCTCTAGTTGTCCAGTCCACATACTTCTGGTAGTACACAACAAAGCTATGCTCTGGCGAATGGTGTAGATTTGGGAAGTGTGGCCTCCAACCTTCACATGAATCCGCATGTCGATGTCGGCGTAACGGTGCCTTCTAAGCAAGAGAATCAGCTCGTAGGCCTTGAACCTCAAGATCTCCGATTGGGTTGCTCAAATTTGTGAGAGTTGAAGAAGGTGAAGAATGGGGTTGAGATCTTCGGCGGTGGCTGCGTCTTCTTCAGCAATGATCCTCAGCTTGGAGATAGACGGAGTGGATTGCTAGATAAAGGGGTGTTAGCCTCTGTGTCACAAGAGGAGACAAAGTTGTGTGGGTTTCAACTGTGCAAACTCCAGCCGTGGGAGAGGGGGTGCCGTGTGAGAGACGGGTGCCATACGAGAAGGGGGGTGCGAGCTGACACCACGCAAAGGGGGTGCGAGCTGACGCTGTTTGAAACAAAGTTTTAAAAATCGTTCCGTTCCGATTGGAATAGCTGTAATTTTTCATGCCGAAACAGTAACTAGCATGGGATAGGTACATATTCCGTTTTGGGTCAAATTCTGGCCGTTTCGGCCAATTTCGATCAATTTCAACCGGATTCTGGTATTCTGATCAGAATGGTAATTCTGGTCCAAAATGAAGATAGACATTTAAGCAATGACACTTTTGTAAACAAGCTGAAGAATGAAGGATAAAATTGTCTTTTTAGCCCAATCTTCCCAACCGTATAAGACACCATACAATATCCATAAAGCTTGCCAAACACTTTTCACAAAGAGAAATGCCAAAGTGTGTCTCGAAATTTTTTTTATTTTTTTATTTTTTTTACTTAGTGATTAAGAAAGTATATTTTAGTTATGTTGTAAATTTTTTTAAAAAATAAATATTTAAAAATATAAAAAATGAATGTAAAAATAAGCCTTCTTTTGTGTATATTCAGGCTACATCGGATGTAACACTACCCTTTCACAAATCAAACAATGTATGACACAACCAACTTTTCTTGTCTAATAAAATTTTATATATACATGTGTTTTTAAAATGAGAAACACTTGTTCGCCGCCCATGTTGTACCGTTCTATTTAATCGTTGTTTAAAAATTTTTTTAACTTAATGATTAAGTAAGTGATTTTTAATATATTGATGTCTTTTTTATATTTTAAAAATATTTAAATATAATTAAAAAATAAAATAAAAATAAAAATAAAAAACTTTTTTGGCCTAGGTTGCACTCCCAGTAGTAACGGTTGGGCGGCACAATAGCGGGACTCTTTTAAAATTCTGCTGCAACGATTGGAACAATTTTAAATAGAGATAAAAGTTAAATTTATAAAATTTTATAAAAATTTGCAACCCAATGTGTTTATTATAATTTTAAAAATAAAATAATTATATGTTTTACATATATGTATATTTTTAAGATTTATATTAAAATGTATTATTAAGTTTATCAACAAGTATATTTTTAAAGATTTATATTTATGTTATTTTGAAATATAGTTTATATATATATAATTTATCTATTTAATTTTTATCTTGAAATGGTACATTGAAATGATATCAATATCAAAATATTTTGTTCCAATACCCTAATCAAAACAGTTGCCAAAATAATATTCAAAACTTTGGTTTGAATGGACAGAGAGGGAGGTGCGAAGAGAAAGAGGGGATGCGAAAGGTATCATCATATATACTATCATTCTACTTTAGATAGAGTTTTAGATGAGTTTAATCTCAATTTTTAGTTATTAGCATTAAATGGCTTTTGAAAATATAATTTTTAATATTAATTTAATTAGAATATAATTATTATTATTATTAAATTGTTAGTTAATATTTTTAATTAGAATATAAAATATGATACAAATAAATTAAATAAAAAATTATTAATTAAATATTTTATTATTATATAGAAAGTGAATGACTAATTTAACGTGGCGATTAAATTTAAATAAAATAGATAAATATAAAAAAAATAATATTAACTAAATTTTAAAATTAAATCTAACCAATCAAGGACGCACTTAGAGTGGGACCAACCACCCGTGACCTTAAAAACTAAAAATTAAAAAAGACGACTTGCAAGACCTGTATTGGGTGTGCTTTGCAAGATTATATAAAAATAATTTTATATAAAAAGAGAAGTATTCTAATTACAAAAAGGTTATATAAAAATAATTTTATAAATTGATGTGATTTGATGTATTTCATCATATTATAAAATTATTTTTATTATAAATTACATGAAGTTATGTTAGGAAAAAGAAAAGACAATTGGATATTAGTCTAAAAGCAGCCATTTCTGAACAAAGGTAGGTGGGCAGAGTATGCCTCTTCTCTCTTCTCTCTAGACTCTCTCCCTTCTCTCTAAACAAACCCTAAATCCACAGGGCCTCGACAGGGGGTGGGAGCTTCGGCTCCCCTCCTCTTCCTTTCCCCCTCCCCTTTTCTTTTCTTTTTCTGCTTCCTATGTTTCCGTTTCATTTTTTTTCCGTTTGTTGTTGTGTTTTTAGGTAAATAATGGTGGGGTGCCAACCGGGTCGTTATAACCTCCGTTCGCCAACAAGCGCCCCGCCTGGATGTTGGCCAGCCGCCGATCTTCAAATCCACCGAACGCGGCGCCAAACGGAGTGACGCGTAGCCCGCACGTGCTGGACGAAGTCTTCGACAGCTCCTAAGTGTGGTCGCCACGCGCCACCGGGGAGCCATCGGCTGTTTCAAATCTTGGCTTTTCTGGGACCTCTCTCTCCGGGAAAGCACAGACCGACCGTCGGCTCTTCTCCATCTTCCCTTGCATTACAGCCTCTAGTTTTGTTTTCCATCCCTCCGTTTCGTTGATGTTTTGGTTTGTTCTTGATCTGTATTTTAACTAAGCGGGGTGAGGAGTGTTTTGATCAGTCACAATCTAGGGCTACTGCTAGTCGAGAGTGGCGGACGTTGTTATGGCTGGTGGATGTACGGCCAACCTCTGGTAGAGGTTTTGTGGTCCGTACACGAATTGGGTACACGTGCCGTTCCTGGGCTCATGAGGCCAATGCCTGTGGAGGGTGTGCCATTGAGGCCTTTGTCGGTGTTTGGTTTATGTTTCAATTGTTTTATAGTGTAGTTTTATGTAGTTTTTTAGTAGTTGGTAGTATTAGGCTTTTGGACTTGGTGTCCATAGCTGTTTCGTCCCATACTCCGCCTCTTTAGGGGGTTTGGAGGAGCCTTGTCACTCTGTTTATTCAGAATGCGTTCTTTCTCTTCGGAGAGTTATAGAAGTTAAGACAATATTCACCATTTTGTGTGCGGGGATGCTCCAGAACAATTGCGTAGGTTGGCTTATAGTCGGGTTTTTCCCTGTATTGATAAGTCACATTATAACTTCGGTTTGATGAATGAATTCATCCTTTCAAAAAAAAAAAAAAAACAGCCATTTCTAATATTGTTTCGGGCGCGACTCATGTATGGGCTGGACAGATTGAGTACTCCAAGTCCCAGGTTAATTTTCATCTGAATTAATACGTGTGCATCAAAGCGTGTATATAAGCAAGTACTACTGCCATAATTTTGAGGGAAAAAAATTTCGTAGGTTGTTCGAATTTCAAGTACCAGAAGAGAAAATCATCATGTGATAAGTATAATTAAATGGAGTATCCTATAATATTATTTATTGATGTCCGTATAGATATTTAGGATAATATTAAATAAATATCAAATACAGTTTAAAAAAGAAAGATTATAATCCAAATAAGTACAGGTTATATATATTCCAAATCTAAACAAAATCTTAAAAAAATTTGTAAAAAGATGTGTACAAACTTTGTTCACAGGAGAAAGCGAGATAAAAATAAATAACGATAACTATATTTACAAGTTGATATGAAAGATATGACGTATAAGTTACACAAAATTAAATGACTTGGGGATTTTTTCGGATTGAGAAATCTATGAGCAGAAATGAATATTAGTAAAATGTTTTAAGTTAAGTTATTTTTTAGGTTTTGAAAAATAAGAAAAAGAAAATGAATAAAAAGTTGTACATTTTTTTGGGTTTTATTATGAAATTTGAAAAAATTATAAAAATTAGATGAAAAAATTGATGTGACGTTTGTGTTCAAGTGATATTTAAAAATAAAATTATAAGAAATTTTAAAATAAAATAAAATAGTACGTATTTCCAAACAAATCCTAATTATCCGCAATAAAATTCATTTTTAAAAAGAATTAACTATGCTTACTAAATTTGTTGGACACCTTTTTAGTTTCTATATACGTTGACTTGTAAATCAAAAGATCGACTTCGAGAATTAAATGGATTAAATACGGACATCCTCCGAGAAGGTAGGGATTTCCCCTGTAGCCATACTCGCACCGACACCTCGGAGTACTAAGTACTTTACCGATGTGATTGTATCATTTCATAAAAAACAAAGATATTTTTCTAATTATGAGTTTTTCATTTAATTTTAATTTTCATAACTGATCTCTATGATGGCTGACGATATCAAAGACAGTTATACGTACAATATGACTTAATTTGCAATAAAACTTATTTTTAAATTTTATTTGCAGATCATGTTAATGACTATGCCCGTTAAATTTATTTTACAAAACCTTTCTACGTTGACTTGCAAAGCAAAAACTTTCGGAAATTAAATCGATTGAATAGTTTGTTACGAAAGATAAATTTACCTCCACATCCTCCAATAAGATACGGATTTCCTCCGTAGCCACTCATGCAGACACAAGCAAGAGTAGATATGTTTCCCAACGTCGACCTCTGATAACAATAATAGGTCCCGTTCAGGTAATATTCCCCTTCCGTCAGGTTGGTCATAATTTCCTCCTCGTGCTATCTGTTACATGTTGTGTAGTACTTTAATTTCATATCTTCTTTTCTTTTTATCTTTTTTTCTTCTTTATCTTTTTCTATCAATAAACGATAATTATTTAAAATGAGGTGTTGCTGTACGTCGTGATTGGGTGTGCTTTAATCCTGACACGCCACTTCAATATCCTACAAATTTTACAAAAGCTCAACTACACCGGATTATTTTCTTTCTAAAATCTTAAGATATGCATCCCAAGACTTTTGAAAATCCAAATGCTAATTATTTTTAAAATAATTATTAAACACCATTATTTCAACTGTCACTAGGGGTGGAACGGTCGGAATTAATAATCTCAAAAGAGTTCTACTATAAAATTGTCGAGTACATGCATGGAACATGAAATGCATGGACTTTAGAAAGGGATTCATGCAATTCTTACGTAATTTGGTTTTAAGTTTTTATGTGGAGAAATAGTACTTATCGATCATCTATTTTTAGGATTAGGACTGTTCATCCGGAACCCAGAAAACCAGATTCCGGTTCTGGGTTTCGGCCCGGATTATAAAATCCAGACCTATACGGTCCGGATACGGGTTTTAAATCCGGGTACAGGATTTAAAACCCGATACCCGGATTTACGTATACACTTTTAAAACCCTAGTTTTAACTCCTACATTTGTTTCTGCCGCCCCCCCTTCGGCCCCCTCTCTCTCTCTCTCTCTCTCTCTCTTCTCAAGTCCCATTCGAGTTTCTGACCCTTCGACCAGATTGCAAGGCTGAATCCTTGCTTCGCAGCGTGCTGGAAGTGAATCTCCCTAGCCCCATTCTAGTTTCTGACCGGTCGAGGGAGGAAGCCGATGGCCAGAGGGAGGAGGCAGCCGTCGGGTGCTTGGGAGAGCTAACGGCATTCCTGTGCTGCTCAAGGACATCATATCCACCAAGAACACGGCTGGGCCGTGCGCGCTGCCGTGATCGAAGCTACCAGGGGACGCCGTGGATCCAGTTGTTTGTGGTTATTGTAAATGGGTGAAGTATATGCCTTTTGATTGCTTAATCTCATATTATAGTTGGATCTTTATCTTTTATTTCGTCTCTGCCTTTGTTACTAGTTCTCCATCTTCTTGTTCTCTGTTTTTTGAGGGTTTTTTTTTTTCAAGGGATTGTTTGAGAAGTATTCGGTTGTGATGTGTTTTAGAAGCTTGGGCTTGTCAAGCACTGGTCTTTAGCCTTGGATTTTTGGAGTTATAACGCAAATCTGACTAGCATTGTTTCTAGGTCATTGCATTTGTTCTGTTTCTTTTTCTTTGTGGGGTTTCTTGAAAAATGTTCACTGTGAAAGAAATTCCGTAAAAAAAAAAAAAACTAATTGTGAAAATACTTGTTGTCTTTTAATCTTAGTTCTTGAGGCAGCTGAGTCAGCTTCCACTATGTGAGACTCGATGTGACTTTGTAAGTATCACCTGGGTCTTAATGCACGCTATTTTAAGTGAAGCAATATGATCCTAACTGTACTTTTCCATTGATTGTTAGAAAATACGCACAGTGGAGCAAGATGGGAAGACGATAGGAAGTGTGACATGAAAGTAATCCAATGGTCTTTGCCTTTGTTTTTTTAGTGGTATATGACTGTGGGTTAGGTGAGTGGATGAATTCTGGGATTTTGAGCAATTTAATTAGACTCTGTTTGGAGACCACATGATTGGGTCAGCTGGTTCATCATGTCATAGGTAATCAATTTCTCAAATTTCTCAAATTGCTAGTAATGATGTATTTGAATTTCTGTAATGATGTATTTGAATTTCCTTGTACCTTTCTTGGAAGCAATCGTTTCATTGGTTTTTCTACATTTATTAGCATTGATATTAAGCTTGTGTAGTGATGGTTTTCAGTCAAAGTGTGTGGGAGTTCTGGAGGTTTGGAATGTATGCATTTTCCACTGCTGTTATTGAAGAATTTTGTATTTGTTTTAAGTTATCAGGGCTTGCACATAAAAGTTATCACTTCTCATGTCTCATGAAGTTATAAGACGCCTCTATGTTGCTCTATTTCTGTGCTGGAATGACCTTTTTGGTACTAGAAAGGCAAATCTACTTCAATAGTTTTGTGCATGTTGAGTAAGCGATGGCTTTGTATGTGCAATTGTTCTTAGCATTTAGATTTAGTTTTATTATATCTGCTCATGATTCTATTTTCCTTTGTCATTTTCCTTTTAGGCATGACTCTTTTTTTTTTTTTTTTGTATCTTAGAAGCAGAAGTCCTTGCAGCTCCTCCAAAGATTCTTGGTTTCCAATTTCCTGCTAATGGAGTCCTCTTTGTTAACAATTGTAGGCGTTGTTTCTTGTTAGGTAAAATTCATACCTAAAATTATTTGCCAACCATCATCTGTAATTTTTGTTGATTTTCCAGTTCTATTGTTTCCTGACCTTAACATGCTAAATTTTTATGCACTTCTTGGGGCCACTATCAAATCACTGAGGTGAACACTTGCTTATTTAGCATTTTGTTCAACTCTATGACTTGGACCGGGTAAAGATGTCTATAAATAACTTCTTTTTTAGAAAAAGAAAAAAAAAGAAAAAAAAAGCATTGAGGTTCTTACGTAAATTTTGATACATGCATAACCTTTTCTTCATGCCAGTTTTACCTTTTATTTTTATTTTTTACGCTTTACTTTTTATGGTACTTGTGCTTGGGCATAGGCTGGTTATAGGCTAGTTATATTCTTTCTAGATTTTAGATTTTCACATTCAAAACTCAAGATCATCATCATAATAAAAGGGGCAAAAAAAGGGATAGGAATTTCAGAGATAATGCTCTTAGTGTTCCTTTCCATGGTTTGTGTTTTTCTCTGTTGAAATACATTCTTAGTCGTCAGTTTGAGTGGCTGCAGAGAATATACTAGGAATTCAATGTGGCGGTTATCTTCCGTCTGGGTGGCTACATCGAATATACTTGAAGTTTTATTTAGTGTGATTAAATTACATAGAAGGTCATGTTATTGATATGTAACTCATATCTTGTAATTTTATATTTTGTAATGTAATGTAATATGTAGTGGATTGCATGCATTTTAATTTTTCAGTTTTATATATTTTATTATTCTGGACAATGTTATGCTTTTTAACATTACCTCTTAGAAAATTTTTCACAAAATATAGGCTTTAAAGAAAATGATTTTCAAAATTTTTTAAAAAATTTGTATAATAAATATAGGCTTTTATGTAAAGAGAATTATACTTTTCAACATTAATTTTTCTTAAAAAATATTTAATATAATATAGGTTCTAATTTTTTTAAAAAAATTATGCTTTTAAAGCTGAAAAAAAAAACCCGGGTTCAATCCGGAACCTGGAATCCGGATTTAAGAAGACCCGGGTTCATCCGGTTTTCGGCCCGGATCTGACCCGGGATAACCCGGTCCGGGTTCCGGCCCGGATTTCAAATCCGGATTCCGGTTTGGGTGTACCCGGGTTTCCGGGTCGGAACCCGTATGAACAGCCCTATTTAGGATACTAGAATGGACAATCTTTTTTAAAAAAATAAACTTATATATATATTCTAGTTGGAGATTTCGCTCATAATTTTCTTCTTTGTGTTCCTATTTTATTTTATATTTTCCATCAATTCCGAATCCTAAAAATGAAAATAAAAAGTATTTCGTAAACATCTTGGAATTAATGATCAGGCACGATGTACGTATACACGTTATTTTCAGATTTAAGTTAAAAATAAAAAAATAAAAATAGTAGTTATAATTTATTGGGGAAAAAATGGAATTTTAGATATTGTAAGATTTTAATTCTAAAATATCATGTCGTTTTCCCAAATAAAATAAGGTTGATTGATGATATTTGGAATTAATATCTTGGGTTTTACTGAACCATCGGGTTGATGTGTATGCTGGAGTTGTTGAATCTTTCACAATTATCTTCTAAACTGAATTGGTGCGTGCTATTGCAAGAAATGATATTTATAATTGTAGAGGATCTAATCGTTATATGTTTTATTTTATTTATAAAAAAAAGGTAAATATAAAATTAATATAAAAAAATTTTAATTTTTTTAATAATAAAATTTATTTATTTTATAAAGAATATACAATGCATACCTAAATTATAACCTATTAATAAATACACACAGTGGGCCGTGACTGAGAGATAAATGATCACCAATGAGCCCCATTAGCATAGAGAATTCAAAGACCATTTACAGAATATTCCTATATTATTGACCATCTACAAATTAGCCGCTTCTGAAGGCGAGCAATAATTCACGAGAATCTCAACAAAAGAAGGATATTATTCTGCATTAAAGTCCGTGGCGAAAATTTTGTAATTGGGGGGAATTTTTCCAAACGTGTAATATTTATGTAAAATAAAAGTTTATAATTTATCATTGACTTGTAGAAATAAGATTCTAAAATACACAACTTAGCATCTCTTTTAGATTTTTTATAACACTCTTTCATGGCATAATCTTCATCTATTATTATTTTTGTAATAATATTTTTAGTAGTTTTGTTCATAATAAAGACTAACAAATGATTTTTTATGAACCCATTTTTCATTCTAGCACATAAGCTAGTTTATATAAGTATATTTTGGTGCCACATTAGGTATATAATACTACAATTAAGGCCTAAAATAAAATTCTCTTAATGAAATCTAAAGGATAAACCTTAAATTATTCGTTTAATATTTATTTAACTTTAATTTCTATATTAAGAAGATTAGTATCATATAATCAAGAGCTTTGAGATCCATATTAATAAAATCATTATTCTTGTTAAGGTCGTTTTTTGTATGCTTGGGCTAAGTTCTTGCAACCTAGGCTGGAATGTTTCTACCTGCAATCACAAAGGTGAAGATGGGCTTGGGAGTAGTCCAAGGAGTCTCTGATGCTAAAGTCAATCTCTTGTCTAAGATAATCTTTAAGAGAGTAATATAGTTCAGATAAAGTTATTCATACCTGGAGCATGACTTTTATGCAATGTTCCGAGTGAACATTCCTATACTTGGTGTCAGAGGTCTATGTCATGCCAACAATTACTCCAATCATGGCCTTTAATGTGGCTCATGGTAGCGCCATTAATGCTAAAGTCAATCTCTCGTCTAAAATAAACTTTAGGAGAGTAATAGAGTTCAGATAAAGTTATTCGTACTTGGAGCATGACTTTTATGCAATGTTCACTCGGAACATTCCTATACTTGGTGTCAGAGGTCTATGTCATGCCAACAATTACTCCAATCATGACCTTTAATGTGGCTCGTGGTAGCGCCATTAATGCAACATGGCATCTAAGGTGGCTCTATTAATGCAGCATGGCCTATGAGGTGGCACCATTAATGAGGTTGACTTCATAGGTAATGTCTCCATGGTTGGCGATTGGTACGGTCACTTCTTGCCCCCATTGTCAGAGAATAAAGGGCTGGCCATGTCTTTCGTCCACTTGTCGACGTGGATCATTTAATGTTAATCTTGGCAGGCTAGTGTCAAGGTTAGCGCGTCCCGTTTATCCCCTTCAACTCGTTTTCCATGCGATCCATTTCCTTTCTACTAACATGATTTGTGGGCCAAGCCCTTTTGTCGATTGCTTGGATATGTGAGAGGATGATCTAGTCCAAGAGGGGTCTTAGCATCCAACCCAAGCCCAACCTAATGGGCTGAGAAGGCTCTATCAAAGAATGACAGGTATGTTATGTCAACTTGTGGTGGAAAGGTTTCATTATTTAGGTTGTGGCACTACCAATTTCTTCACTCTCCCAATTGGTATCATTGCTGCCACTACAATTGGGTACATATACCCCCAAGCGTTCCGTTGCTCCCATGTGCTTCAAGGTGTATGGATACATCAGCGTGACTTAAGCTCTAACCTTTCTAGCATACTTAAAAGTTGGACATTATATGAAGATTCCACCATGATCGATGTTCAGGGCACAGGTGGTAGGAACTTTACTAGCAGTAATTGTATACACAAAACCTTTGTTAACCAAGAGTGCATCACTAATCTAAACCTTGAGGACAATATGTTTTTTTTTAAGGGGGAACAATGTTATGAACCCAATCAACTTGGACTAGGCTTGGGGGGCCTCAAGCTAAATTGTTTTCTTTTGTTCTATTTAGTTACTATGTTGTCCTAGAGGCATGTGTGCGTATTTTATTGTTTGTAAAAGTTGGCCCATGGCCTTCTTTTGTTTCTGGCATGTTGTTAGTCTCTATTCTATATCAAGTAGTATATGCATGGGAAGGAGGGTTTGGGGGTGATTATTTGAAGGCTTATTAAGAATTTTCTCATATTCCTAGAGGTTAGGATTCCTCGAAATGTCCTGTTATTTTTTTACAGTAATTCAATTCAATCGGTTCATCCATTTCTTTAGACTTTCTAAATTCACCAGGGTAACTTTTCCATTCACTATTAGGGGCTGTTTGGATTGAGAAACTATTTCATTTTACCTCATAATTATAATTTTTTTAAATTCTTACACAAAATATAATAAACAATTTAACTTTTTAAAATTCTATAATAATAATAATATTAAAAAATAATATTCTAATAATATTTTATTTTACTTTTATTTAAAATTATCTTATCTCATCTCACTATTTAAATAATCTCTTATATTCATAACGCACAGGAAAGGAACTAAGATGGTGGGAGAATTAGCAAAGAAGCTGATTCACCTTGTTTTGGTCGTAGTACTGATGATGATGATATTCTCGCTACACATGAGTCGTTGGGGGGAGAGTGCTTCTTCAATCCAGCTTGACAACGGCACTCGCACTGCCCTAGATTACCGGGGCAACATGGAGGAACCAAAGCTTCTCTTCGATTTGGAAATAAGCAGGATGGCTATAGGGTATAGACTATAAGCATAAAGCCACTAACGACACTAAGAAACATGGTAAGCCTATAGTTTCCCCCTGTGGCGGACATACTCCAAAGTACACACCCTATCTTTCCAGATCACTAGGTACAAAACCCGAAAATTGCAAACGTCGTTATACCTACCACCATTGCCCTCATTAAAAATAAATAAAGAAATAAAACTTTCTTACTCTTAAATAAATTAGTCTTTGGGGCTGTTTGTTTGATTGTTTTCCGCTGTAACTTCTGATCATGCTTTTAAATGTAATAATGAATATTACTTACAACATATTTGAAATTGTGGCAGCAAATATAAGCTATAACTTTGAGACTTATAACTTATAAGTCTACTATTAAAAAGTTATTTATTGTTTGGTAATCATATCTCTAAAGTACTTTTAAAGTTAGTTATATTAATTTTTTTAAAATATACAGTTATCTGCCGGAGCTTTTCGATAAAAGCTTCAATTTGGTGGTTTTTTAAAAAGTAGATTTTCAACTTTTTTAAGTGATTAAAGCACTTTTTATAAATTTACCAAACATATCATTTTTTCTTTAAAAGAGCTTTTAAACAATTAAAAATACTTTTTAATCTTTCAAACTTAATCCCAAACATGCTCTTAATTGCCGCGGTTAAAGCTTTTGCTCCTTAATTTTTTATTTTATTTTATTTTATTTTTTATTTTTGACATCAAACCATAATATTCATTAATCATAAAACATGGCCTTCAACCATTATAATTGTCTTAATATAGTCAGTTTCACAGTTAACATTAATTAGTTCATGTTCAATATTCACAGCCTGTTGTGCTAATTGGTGAGCAGCACTATTAAATGCCCTTTTGACATGTCAAATTTTTCAAGTAGTGGTAGTCATCAGTTGCTGCATATCAAAAATAAAACATTGAAATTTCCCTACAGTGTGGTCCCTTGAGCCGATCATTGCCTGCACTAGTTGATTGAGTCTCCTTCAAAAAGCATAAAATTCAAACCTAGTTCTTTACAAAAATTAGTAGCAATAAATAATCCCTTAGCCTCTCCAAAAGCTAGATCAACACAATGGAACTTAGGTTGCATTAGAACATTCACATTGGTTTTATTAAAGTTATTTTCAAAATTTGATAAAAAGTATATATTTTTCATGACTCCTAAATCTTTCTATCCATAATCCCACGTTAGATTATCTATTAGATTAATCAGAATAATAATATAATATTATTTTTTAATAATAATATATTTTAGTTATTTTAATAATAACTATGTAGATTATTAATTTTCTAAAGCTAGAAAGTGATCTCTCACTTCTCCCTATTACAAATATGCTTATTTTTTATTACTGCTAGAAACAGCTACATTTGTGGATATTTTTTCACGTTGAAAAACAATTTCAGGAGAAACTATCACCATTTATGGAATATACAATATTGGTACCTGTGGGGAGGGAAAAAAAAAAGGGTATTAAACTGGAATAAAATATACAGTTGATGAGTGAATAGTAGCCCTTCAAATTTATAGAAAGATCAACATTTACTGTAACTTAAAACCTCCCAAAGATGTTTTTGGCTAATCCAATGCAGCTGCATTTTGGATATATTCATCTTATTTTGCATTTAGCTAGGTTTTTTATGAAATCAATGTCAATACTCTTAACTAGCAAAAACAAAACCCATATCATCTCTAACAATGACACCAATACCAATCTTATGGTAATCACTTCGAATTACCACATCCCAATTAATTTTAAAAGAAATTCTATTTGCAGTCCTCAAGTGGGGACTGCATGTGCAGTCCCTTTATTAAAAGAAAAAAAAAATATCATTTTAAGATGGATATTTTAATAATTTTAAAAAATCTTAAAGATAAAATTACCTATGCTTGCATTGCAGTCTCCAAATAAAAATTGTACATAGCATTGCTCTAATTTTAATCCAATGTGATGGAGGGGTTTCCCAATGACATACAGTCTGTTGATGAGGCGTTATGTTCACTGATTGCTGCTGCATTGTAGTTTGAAAATTCTTAAAAGACTGTGACAGCTTACTTGTAAACCATAGGGGGTGCTTGAAAGGAATCATCATGTATGAGAATATTTCTTATGAACCAAATAAACCTCGCCAAGATAGCAAAAAATATCAAATCTTGTCTTGACTGTCGATCTAATAGATGCTAAAAAATACTGAAAAAAGCAATTGTTATAATTGACGCCTTTTAGATTGCTCTTGAACCTAGCAACCATACATCCCTTGCTAAATGGCATGGATATTGCATCTGTGTAAGAATTAAGAAGTGGCACGTACAAGTCACCGAACGAAACAAAATTCCTTCTTTGACTGGATCTGTTTCCTTTTTATTTTATGGTCAAAAAGTTTCATTAACCTGGAGAACTACATCACATGCAAGCACAAGGGATGCCAATGGAGTTCCCCAACAAGCACTCCATCCAAAACAGATGATACAATGCTTGAAATAACGTGAACCATTTAGATAAATTTGAATTCGACCAGTTAACCTAAACATTATTAAGTTTTCAAATTATCACGTGAATCATTTAGATAACGAATCGTGTCCTGTCATCTATTTTGATCAGTTTAATAATTCATTTAAAGTAAGTCACTAGAATACAATTCATTTAAACCTGTTACATATAAATTGATTGAAATAACACGCATAACTCATTTGACTAGATTAACATAATTTACAAAAAATCTATATTTATTACTAGTTATTTTTTTACAGAAAAAAAGAGAGCAAGAAAACTACCTACTGACAAAAAATATCATTATTTTTCAATTTTAATATATAATAAAATCAATATTACAAAACTTACATTAACTAATATAAGGGTTAACACCTAAAAATAGCGAAATAGTCCGGAATGGGAAAAAGATTTATTCCCGGCCTGCTAAGGTTGATTGGGACTCAATCGGTGTGGTGTGTGGAACCCAGGAGGTGGTTCGGTGCGGTTGGATAGTGTCCGTGTGTACATCCAAGACAATGAGCAGTAAATTACTATAAAGAAAATAAATAGAGGGATACACATAAATTACTGTGGTTCGGCACTAAACTTACATCAATGGGGGTTTGGAAGAGAGTCGACTATAATACGTTTGTTTTATAATCTTTCATATTCACTGTATAATTAACATCAGAAGTCTGTCTTCTAGTGGAGATATCGTTGCTGGATTTCTTATCATGAGGTTGAAGAAAACTCCCAAGCATAAACCTGACCCAAAGTCCCCTAAGTCGTGTGGTTCCCTCCTATTTATCTTCTGCCCTCTCTTGCTTTATGTCTCATTCATTTTCCTTTATATCACTTCCTCACTTCTACTCCTAACCCTTGCCCTTTGCCTCTCTCAGCCTTTTGTCCTCTCATTCTCTCTCTTTTTCTTCCCTGCTGATGAGACCTCCCTTATTGGATTAGGTTTAGAAAATACTATGGGCCTGGTATATTATATCCCTTCCAGTTATCTGCAATTCTTAAGGATAATTTGCTCTAAAAAATAAGACCTTGAGAATCCTTAAAGATAAAATAAGCAATCAAAATAATCCACTAAATAAGAACAATTTGATTGTTTTCCTTTTTAGCTTCTGATCACACATTCAAATGTCATAATGTATATCAGTAAGTAATGGCTAATTTGAAGGCTTTTGGTTCTTAAATTGTTCTTAGAGCACTGGCATTGGCCTATCCAAATGCGAGTGCCTAGTCAAATTTTGATGATGGACTGTAACGATGGACTGTGCACAAATGTAAACATTTTTTAGTTATTTTCTCTCTTTTATTGTACTTTCTCTCGATTTCTCAACTGTACTTTTTCTCTCACAAAATATTAAAGAATATAATATTTTATTGATATAAAAAAAAGTAGTTAAACCGATGTATGATATATTATAAAAGTTAATATATAAAATAGAAAAAATAAGTTTTAGGGATATATTTTAAAGAATAGGATAAAGAATCCATTGTGGATGCTCTAAGAATCGAGAGCTTGCACAAGTTTTGTACCCACCAAACAAAACAAAAATCCTTCTATAATTTACGCAATTCATATGAGATGAGATGAGATGAAATGTTTTGAATAGTAATGAAATTTTTTACATTAAGATGAGATAGCTTGTAAAAATGTGTATATTTACATAGTGAGATGAAATGAAATAATTTTGACTTTTTAAGAGTTGATAAAGGGATTGGTTCACTAATGATTTGAACTCATTTAATAATTATTGAGTAATAGCTATAAATATATTAATAAAAAATAATATTTATGAGTAATTAAAAATACTATCATAAATAAATTTAAATACCAAAATATATTATGAAGTTGTTGACTGAAATTACTCTATAATCCCAAAAAATAAAATTTCTCTTTCAAAATAGCTTATTCTAATTATAATCTATTTATTTTTCTATATATAGGGAATTCGATGTTTTTTATTTTAATTATAAATTAGAATAATTTTATTTATTGTAATAAATAATTATGTGTATTAAAAATATTGTAGATTTTTTTTTCCAATTCATTAGTTTCGAATTTCCGTAATTATGTATTTAAATATTTGTGCCGTAATCATGCGTTCAAATAATACATATTACAGTAATATAAAATGGGGATGGCGTTGGCGGTTTGTTTCGCCTGGGGACAAAATGGTTTGGGGCGGAGGGTTGTGGACGACGTGCTAGCGAGGACAGTGCTTTTCACTGTAGAAGGAGGCTTTTCTCTGTTTATGTGACTGAACGGTTCAAAACTTTCTTGAGAAGAAAAATCTAATCATAAGTATTGCGTATTAATATCTTTATCAATTTAATGTAGTTGACAAAAAATCTATTTTATTAAAAATAATATTAATTTAAATTTTAAATATAAAAAAAATCAATATTAATATATAGACTACTGCACAATTTTATTTATTCGTAATAAAACCTTTTTTTAATAAGATAAAATTCATAAAGGGGTCATAAATAGAGATGCAAAGGAGACAGAGAGATCCTTTGGATTTGAATATGGGTTTCGAATTTGTGGCTTGAACTGTTTTTTTTTTTTTTTTGGTTATTTAGTGAGTAAAAAAATAATTTTTAATGATATTATGGATTTTTTTATTTTTAAAAAAATATTGACGAATATAAATAAATAAAATATTTTTTATCTTATTCGGTGAGTTCTCGAGGGGATGTAGCTGTACTCAGAGCACTAGCATTGGTTTCTCTATATGCATCTTCAAAATCACAACTTTTGAAGATTAATTTTGGATATAAAGAGAAACTTCCATATTGGATTATGTATTTTTTAATGAAATAATAATAAAATATTATTATTTTTTATTTTTTTCTTAAAATTATTATTTTTATATATTTTACAATTAACACAATGTGCTCAAAAATACAAATTCCATATACTTAAATATTATCAATTTTATATATCAAAATGACCACTTTTATCAATAAATATTAATATATACTAAAAAAATACTTTATATCATCAATTTAATATAAATTTAATATATCAAAATCATCTTAATATAAATTTCACAAAATTGATTTTAATGGGTAGGAGAGAGAAAAATTAGTAAAATAATATTTGAAGAGTAAATTGTGCTTCTTCAAACTTGAATAAACACTATTTATAGTTATTCAAAATTTTGAAGATGCATAATCTAATATAGATCAATTTAAAAGGATTTTATGCAAATATAAAAATG
This sequence comes from Carya cathayensis, assembly GCA_011037825.1. Lineage (NCBI taxonomy): Eukaryota > Viridiplantae > Streptophyta > Magnoliopsida > Fagales > Juglandaceae > Carya > Carya cathayensis. The sequence goes on along the minus strand of QGSO01000193.1, from coordinate 844,561 downwards.
AATATAAAGATACATAGATTATTGCTAGTGCTATCAGTGAGATATTTGGATAGACAAAATTCTCTTCCGTACAGGTTAGATAAGATATTTGTATCTGAACTAACTAATCAAATAGAGCCTAAATGGTCTTCTTTGATAAGATAGTACTGTACGGCGTGCGGTTAAGATTTGTCCGATTCAGTCCAATAATGCACTGTATATAAATAGTGGGATCGGAAAAGCATCGTCACGTGGCTTACGTCAGAAAATTGACGGAAACGAAGAGAGAGAACGCCCTCTTACTATTGGTCAAATATGACATCAGCATTCACATTTAAGATATGAAAATTATATTCTTATTACTATTTTATAATTATTTTATTAAAATTTATTTTTAATGAAATGGTATGATTTTTACAGCTTTCTACGAGTGGATAAAAACCAGTGTCAAGTTTAATAGTGCAAACACAGCGGTGTGCCACTTACGGTAAAATATCCCAATTTGAGTTTTAAGTCTTAAAAATAGATAGATTGCCGCATAAAGTATATTTTATAATATTAGAAAATTTAATAGACCATATTAATATTTTACTTTTATTTTATTATGATGATGTGATATTATCTATTAATATTTAGATTTATTCATTTTAAAAAATAAATGATCATTTAAGTAATATTTAAAAATACCATTTTATCAATTAAAAATAAACCATCGGTTTTTTTTTTTTTCAGAACCAGCCATCGGCCCTCTTATTCCAATCAATTATTGCAATGGCAAGTACTACGTGTTCTTATGTCCATAGGAAAGCGAACCGCACGTGAGCAATGCTACTTAACTTTCTTAGTTTTATATATTATATTGTTTTTAAATTTTTAATATTTTTTTAAAAAAATTGAATTTATTTTTTTTAAAATTAATTGAATTTATCTATTTATTATTCAAATATTAAATTTTTAATGAAAAATAATAAAAATTAAAAAATATATATGGTATGTGAAAATTGTTTTGCTTTTTTTTCTTATTAATAAGCTGATCACTAGCGCGTGGCCAACGTTTCCGGTTGAGTCCAAATGTCCAATACTGCACTGTGGATACGTAGTGGGACGGGAGGACCGACGTCACGTACGTGGCTCACGTCAGAAAATTGATGGAACGAAGGCAGGGAGAGCTTTTTAAGAACAGTCTTTCTATGTATATCGCCGGTAATCGGCTGTGCCACCTCAGCTAATAAAAAAAATTAATTATAAGTATAATTGTATACTAATCTACATATTAATTTAATGTGATTAATTAAAAAATAAATTTTATTAAAAACAGTGTTAATTTAAATTTAAAGTATGAATAAATCAGTATTGATACACAGATTAGTACGCGACTTTGCTTTTATGTAGCAAAACTTATAAAAAAAATATAATGCTTAGGTCACCTTTTTATTTTTTTATTTTTTATTTTTATTTTTAATTTCATAATTAAATTTTTTTAAATAATATTGTAAAATTTTTAAAAAATATATTTAAAAATATGAAAGCAATACATATAAGAAAATACATTTTAGTTGCATAGATACGATGAGATAAGATAAAATATTTTGAATAGTAATGAATTAAATATTATTATAATATAATTTTTTAATATTAATTTTATATTAAAATTTGAAAATTTTAAATTATTTATTATATTTTATATAAAAATTTGAAAAAATTATAATGATGAATTGAGATGAGATGAGATAAAATTTTTAATTTTGATCATGAAGTAGCCTAAATAAAATATCCGGTTTGATCAACCCGCCCTTCTCGATAAGTTAGGCAGAACCGATCCGACCAGCACATTATTGAGCGGGTCAACCCGTGTTTTTTTCCCTCTTCAGAATCTCAGATTCTCGCCCCCCAAATGCATACCTCGTCTTCAAACCTCATTTTCCTCCAATCTATCACTGTCCAAGTCTCAATTACTCTCAGATATCCTCTTTCCCAATTTCATTTCGTTTCATATTTGAGCGTCAAAAACCTTTATATATGTATATATCCTCTATTTCCTCCACGATATTCCTCCCTCATTCCGAATTACCACCCAACAGAGCCTTACGCAACAAAACGAGAAAACTCACACAGCCAATCGAGACACTTACCTCGCTGGAGAAGATACGGTAAGCTCTCCTTCCTCCACGACGGACGTCGACCACATGTTCTTCCTCTGTCATGTCTTTCTCTACTGTGAATAATCAACTAATTTCTGTTTTATTCCGCCTTTGTCCACTGTCAACCACCATAGGGCGTTGGAGTTCTCAGTAGCCACAGAATCTGCCGGCCGATCTCCTTCCATCAGGCACGCGCCGCTCTGGTGAGTACACGACCGCCCCTCACTCTCTCCCTCCACTCTGTTATTCTCGGTTGAAGACCACAATTCGCAAAATTAATTTTTCTCTCTATACTCCACCAATGTGATTCTCGACTCAGATCACCCAGACCCGTTGCACATTGTTTTCTCTCAAATCTCTCTGTTTTTCATTTCGTAAGCTCAAGGAAAGATGTGCAATCTGAAGATAAGTGAGAAGACTCTGGGGACCTAGGGTTTCAGCTGCAGATTTGATAAGCGGGTCATCGGGTTGTATGGGTCGAACCCGAGTAGCGATTACAATCGTGTTTTTCGGTGCGGGTCAGGTTGGGTCTCACGGACGGGTCAGACCACTCTGTTTTTTGCACAGCCCCACTTTATATCTCATCCCTATTGTATAGATGAAGCTTTATATCTCGGAAAATGCTGGGGATCCCGCTGGAACTTACCGCTCCTTTTTTTTTTTTGTTTTTTTTCTTAGTAATTAAGAAATTATTATTTGATAATATTATGATTTTTTTAATTTTTAAAAATATTTAAAAGTGTAAAAAAATGATGTAAAAAAAAAAACCAAAAGACCGAAAAATAAAATAGCCTAGCGGGAACTCCCAGCAGTAAGCGTAGCAGTCCTCAAAAATAAATTATGAGAGTTGCTATGCATTCCCAACTATTTCGATGCACATTATACACACTTTTTATTTTATGGATTGTTATGTCTGCCGCTGGGAGTTCCTGTTAAGTTATTTTTATTTTTTTATATTTTTTTTACATCATGTTTTTTTCTCATCCCTATTGTACGGATGAAGCTTTATATCTCGGAAAATGCTGGGGATCCCGCTAGAACTTACCGCTCCTTTTTTCGTTTTAGCTTTTTTTCTTAGTAATTAAGAAATTATTATTTGATAATATTATGATTTTTTAATTTTTAAAAATATTTAAAAGTGTAAAAAAGAAAAAACCAATAAACCGAAAAATAAAATAGCCTAGCGGGAACTCCCAACAGTAAGCATAGCAGTCCCCAAAAATAAATTATGAGAGTTGCTATGCATTCCCAACTATTTCGATGCAAATTATACACACTTTTTATTTTATGGATTGTTATGTCTGCTGTTGGGAGTTCCTTTTAAGTTATTTTTATTTTTTTATATTTTTTTTACATCATGTTTTTTATATTTTTAAAAATAAAAAAATTTTAATATTATCAAATAAGATTTTCTTAAGTATTAAAAAAAAGAAGCGGAAGCTCCAACGGATCCCCCAGCGGGATACCTAGTATTTTCCTTTTAATTTATTTGTCTTTTAAATGTCAGAAGTCTCTCTCTTAGCGGCTCTCTTGGTCTACGACTCTACATCACTCTCTCATCAAGCTCTCTTTCTTCATGTCCCTCTTTGACTTCTCTCCTCAAACTCTCTTATCAAGCTTTCTCTCTCTTCAACTTCTCTCTACTCAAGATTTTTCCCTTATCTCTCTCTCCTCAAGTGTTCTCTCTCATCAAGCTCTCATCCACTCCGTTTGATTACACAATTTAGATGAGATGAGATGTTTTAAATAATAATAAGATAAGATGAGTGAATATAAGATAAGATAACTTGTAAAAATATATATATTACATAGTGAAATAAGATGAGATAATTTTAATTTTTTAAAATTTGATAAGTGATAAGTTCTACCAGTGGTTGGATAAGTTAATTATCGATTATATAATAATTAATATATTAATAAAAAATAATATTGATGAGTAATATTAAAATAATGTATAAATATTTTATTTAAAAGCAAAGAAGGTGATGGACGTGTACTATCTTTTCCTTTTCACTAATTTTTTTTAAGTAAAAAGAGTATTTCCTCTTTTTTTTTTTTTTCAAAATAGCCAGTAACCACTCGCAGTGCAATCCCAACCCAAATTTATTAAAAAAATCTCACTTCTGGCAGATGAATACCAAACAAAAATACCCGAAAAACCAAACAAAACCAATGAACCACTCCTTAAAAACATCACAAAAAAAAACCAAAGAAAACCTCTCTACACAAGCCTATTTACGGAAAGCTGGTAATCCCCACCTATCCAACTAAATAATTCCCTTAAGATACAAGGGTAGATTATTACCCTCTTTGTAAATCACGGGCTTCCCCATCTCTCCCTTTCAAGCAAGAAAGTCAGCCGCACTATTCCCTTCCCAATATAGATGAAGCACCCTGAAATCCATCCCTTCCATCTCCACCAATAAATTCTCCCAAAAATCCCAAAGATACGATAAGGAGCAAGAACCTTTCTGAAGCCACTCCACGACAATGTGTGAGTCACTTTCGATTATTACCTTCAAATATCAAAGTCGTTTGCACAAACGAAGTCCCTCCAAAATTACTTTTAATTTTGCACTATTATTCGTACCATGCCCGAAATAGCTAGAAAAGGCAGCAATCGCCTTGCCCAGCAATCTCTAATAATTCCTCCACCACCAGAATTTCTGGGATTTCCCTGACAACTACCATCACAATTAAGCTTTACCCAGCCGAAAGGGGATTTGACCCACGAAATTAACTTACCAGGTCTTGCGCACAACGGACGGAGAGGAAGCTGTAACTCGCGCACTATCTCCATATCAGACAGAGAGAATTTATGTAGAGGCCTTAAGGACTCGGCTATTGCACAAACCCAGTACCTGATTTGCCTCCAAACCTGCTCAGCATTTTGTTTCACCCCCTCCATTCTAGCTCTGCATCTTCTCTTCCATAAACACCATGTTAGCACACATGGCATTACACCAATTAAAATTCCCTTAATAGTAGATTTCCTTGCAAATGAGAACTAGCTAATTATTCTATTCTTCCAAGGCATGACACGGTGAAATGGAATTCCCAACAGCACGCTTGCCCGACGCCAGATATTTGCAGTAACTTCTCCTGAATAGAAAATATGGTCGATGGTTTCTTGCCCCCTCTGCACACAGCAATCACATGCCGAAGCCATTTGTATTCCTTTGGCCTTAATTCTATCATCTACAGCCAAACATTTAAACCAAACCTTCCATAAGCAAATAGAAATTCTTTTTGGCAGTAAAGGGTGCCAAAACCAGTCATTCCACTCCAGTGTTTCACCTCTTCTTCTTATTACCTCCCATTCTGTTTTGTTGAGAAATTGCCATCAGGGGCAGGCTTCCAAATGCAAACATCTTCCCCTTTTTTTCCAGCAGAAACATTATTCAGGATTTCCATAGTTTTTTCAGCTCCCGCCAGCTTAACAATAATTCAGAATTCTAGTTGTTATCTTGCCAGCAATCTCATATACATAGTCGTTTATTCATAATATCGTCTGAACTCACCGAAAGCGGCCCAAATGCAAGCCAATTATCAAACCAAAATGAAGAGTTTCCACTGCGCACCATGATTTTCACATTCTCCATGACTTCCGGAATGCATTCCACCATTGCTGTCCAAAATCTTGAGTCATTCGGTTTCTCCTTTCGGTCAACCACATGGATATGTCTACAATATTTGGCCCTGAAAAAATTTGCCCATAAACTTTTTAAGGTGAGAAATCTGAAAGCAAGTTTCATGTGGAGCGATTTTTTAACTTCCTTTAAATCTTGGACACCCAAACCCCGTTCCGAAAATGGTTTACATACTCTCTCCCAAGAACGCCAATGAACTTTCTTTTTTCCTTCCACTTCACCCCACCAAAAATTTGCCAACAGTGAATTAATATGGTAAATGGTAAGATGCGGAAATTTAATAATAGACATCAAGTGAATGGCCAAGCTCGAAAGGACGTTTCGAATCAGCACCAATCTACCACCTTGCGAGAGCAATTTGAATTTCCACCCCGAAAGTTTTTATCTAACTTTGTGCACTAACGACTCAATCATTCGGGATGTCAATTTACCTGAAATCAACGGCGCACCCAAGTATGTCACTGGAAATTTGCCTTCCAGAAGCCTATGCTTCTCAATAAACCTCTTTTATGGGCTGAGGAGATATGTTTAGACAAGAATATTGCTAATTTCTGCTTACTAATTTTCTGACCCGACCACTTCTCATATGTCTCAAGAGCCCTCACCAAATTCTTTATTGACTTCTTCCCACCATTTGCAAATATAAGGACGTCATCCACATATAAAAGATGAGAGATTAGGGGGGGCCCGATATGATGGTAAAATTTACCGATACGACCATCCTCAAAATTCCTCTGAAGTAACCTTGTCAAGGTCTCTCTCATCACAGAATTCATGATATGTAAGGAACCCTCCTCATCCAAATGTTCTCATCATTACAGTTAAGTCCTAATTTAGCAAGTATATGAGCCATGTTATTTGCCTTCTTGTATGTAAACCGTACAGTCCATTACGGCTTATCACCCAACAATTTCCTAATATCTTCTATAACTGCTCCATAATTTGCCCAGACCTCCTCTGTGCTGTTCGAATCCTTCACTATAGTTTGGGAATCCCCTTCAAGACAGACTGAAGAGAGCCCCAATTCCTAACAAAAGAACAAAGCTCTTCTCAATGCCAACGCCTCAGCCATGGCGGGCTTCACACCAGCTTGAAAGCTCGAACACAAACATGCCAGGATATCCCCTTCTGAGTTCCTAGCAATCATTCCAATCCCCACCTTTTTGTCTTGCACATTAAGTGCTGCGTCCCAGTTAACCTTACTAAGCATATTAGTTGGTCGTTGCCAAGTAGCCTGTCCTCTATCTGGATTGCTCTTGAGAGTTTGTGGTTTAGCAGCAATGAATTCGTCCCTTTCCTCTATCTGGATTGCTCTTGAGAGTCTGTGGTTTAGCTGCAATGAATTCATCCCTTCCTTGTTTTGCAGAAGTCAAGATTCTCCTCGGGCTTTCAAATTTCTTCTAAAAAATTAATGAGTTTCTCCTCAACCAAATTCTCCTTAGAGTACATGCCACCAACTCGATCGCATCTCCTTCCAAACTTAGATTCAGCTTCTTCCAAAGCTCCATAAAATCCATCTTTGTAACAGCCCACTTCTGAACTGGACTATCACTTTCTGCCCATACATCGGACGCAGCTGGACAACACCACACCGCATGGATAGTTGTCTCCACCTCTCTCTCACACACTGGACACAGGTTGCATTCAATGATATGCTTCTTAAACAAGTTCAGCCTTGTGGGTAACAAATCATGGCATGCTTTCCATAAAAACTGATTCACCACCCCCTATACATTCAGCTTCCAAATTGATTCCCACACAATCTCAGCATCAGCCATCATCGATGATTCACCCTTGCCCGCTCTAACCCTCGAGTACTCTAAGTGGTAAGCACTTTTAACTAAAAAAGACCCATTGGTCGAGCCACTCCACATCATTTTATCCACTGCCCCCAGCCTACTTAGTGGAATAATACAAATCACTTCAGCCTCCTCTTTAATAAAAATGTTCTTTATTAGTTCCTTCTTTCAGGTACCCATACTACCCTCAATAAGCTGTTGAACACAGGCATCTTCCTGCAGTAAAGTCACTGGAGAAAGTACTCTAGGATTTGAAGGACATGGCAACCAGCAATCCTGCCATATCTTAGCCTTGCTCCCATCCCCCACCCTCCATACCACCCCTTCCTTTATCAAGCTACTCTTGGTTCAACAGTTCTTACACATGCTGCAATGGCTTCCTCTAATGGCCTTGAGGAGCTAAAAATTCTCTTGAAATGTTGGATAAAAACCTTCTCCACCTGCTACTATTCTGACAACATTTGGCCTTGAGCATCTTTTATTTCCTTAATTCAATTCTTCTTTCTCCTTTGGCTTGCACAAGTATGGAGGAACTTAGTGTTCTTATCCCCATTCTGGTACCAGTTCCTCTTTGCACGTTGCTTCCATTTCAAATCTTCTTTCTCAAGTAATACACCAAATTCCTCCTGCATCATCTTGATCATAGTTGTATTATGCGGCCCCTCTACCTCTTGTTCCTTTTTAAGCCTCTCAGTTTTGATCCCAATTTCCTTCTCCCCATCCTTTCTTTGAGAACTCCACCTGATGAAACTACCACTACACAGTTTTAATTTTTTCTGCATTGCAGCTATAGAGTTTTGTGCAGTTAATCTCCTAGCCTAGGATTCTTCTACAATCTTGCCCCCCTCCTCCTCCAAGGTCCATTTTGCCTCAAATTTGAAGCATCTCTTTCTACATTTTACAGCAACAACCTCATCTATCATAGTCACCATTATGGGCAAATGATCTGATTGACTTGCAGTAAGGGTCTCCACTTGGCTTTCATAACATAACTCCATCCATCTATGATTTCCCACCGCTCTATCGAGCCTTTCTTTAGTGAAAGATTCATCCGAATGCTTATTGCTCAAAGTAAATTTTGTACCCTTCCACCCTAGATCAAATAGTTCATTCCCTTCCAAACATTGTCTGAATTCTTCCATTTGGCCCTCAGGTCTAGGTCTGCCCCCTTCCTTCTCTGCTTGACAAATAATCTCGTTGAAATCCCCAATTACACGCCAAGCAAGCTCTTTGGCAGGTTTTAGAAGAGATAATAAATCCCAAGTGTACTTCCTTCTACTAACTTCTGGGTGTCCATAGAAGCCAGTTAACACCCATGACACCCTTCTTTTCCTTTTCACTATTGAGATGTTAGAGGAATGCTGAAAAGTAAAACCGAGTTTAGATGGGATACAAAAATGTTGATGGTTTGGTTAGCTAGCACGCTTAATCAGTACAATAGAGATGAGATACAAAGTGTCCGTATCGTGTATCCAAACAAAATACGAACGTTAACTCCAGCAAGAAATGGAAGCGGTAGCTGTAACAACTTCCGCTTTTTAACTATTGATCAAACATGACATGAGCATGCACCCATTTAAGATAGTAAAAACATAATCTTTTAATTATTTTACGACTTTACTTAAAATTGGAAGTTAGTTTTATAATACTAAATAGAGGAAAATAAACATATTCATATAGTTCATCACTAGACCTATGTCTACAGAAGTTTGGGGAGAGGAGAGTCCACTATAAAATATTTGTTTTACAGTCTCTCATAATCTCTCATCCTTACTGTACAATTAACATCAGAAGTCTGTCTCCTGGTAGAGATATCGCTGCTGGAATTCCTAGCATGAGGCTGAAGAAGCCCCCGAAGAGAAATCTGGCCCAAAGTCCCGTAAGTCATGTGGTTCCCTCATTTTTATCTTCTACCCCTTATTGTTTTATGTCCCATTACTTTTCCTTTTTGTCACTTCCCCCTTTTACTCCTGACACCCTGCCCTCCCTCAACCTTTTGTCCCCTTCTTCCCTTTCTCTTTTTTCCCTCTTGATAAAACCACATTCCTTAGGTTGGGCCTAGAAAACACTATGAGCCTAGTATATTGTATTCTTTCCTGTTGCCCACGATTTCTTAGGACAATTTTCTCCAAAAAAGAAGATTTTGAGAATCCTTAAAGAGAAAATAAGAAATTGAAATAATTTACCAAAGATCGTAGATAAATAAGTTTCGGGAGTGAGCCCCTGATTATTTTCTTCGCTTATGTTAAACGATGAAGATTTTTGAGAGTGTGGCTAAGTAAGAGATGGGCTTGATGTCGACAAATGCAAGCTAGAGCTCGTCTTGGTGAGATAAGTGGAAGATAGACTCGACCGTGTCAAGTGTGAGCACTGAGCTTGTCTTCACTAGATAAGCAAGATGGCAAGCCGGAGATGGGCTTGACCGTGATAAATATGAGCCAGACCTCACCTTGGTGAGATAAGAAGGTGATAGGCTTGACCACGTTAGGTGTGAGCGTGGAGCTCGTCCTCGCATAAAAGTGGCAGGCCAAGTGAGAGATGGTTTCAACTGCATTAAATGCAAGTCGGAGCTCACATTGACGAGATATGTGAGAGATAGGCTCGATTGCATTAGGTGTGAGCGCAAAGCTCATCTTCGTGAGATAAGCGGCTGATGGGCTCAACTGCAATAAATGTGAGTCGAAGCTCACCTTGGCGAGATAAGCGAGAGATAGGCTTAACCATAATAAATGCCAGTCGGAGCTTGCCTTGGAGAGATATGTGAGAAATAGGCTCGATCACGTTAGGTGTGAGCGCGAAGCTCGTCTTTGCGAGATAAATGGGAGGCCAAGTTGGAGATGGGCTTGATTGTAATAAATGCAGGTTGGAGCTCGCCTTGGCGAGATAAGCGGGAGATGTTCTCTACCGCATAAGGTGTGAGTATAGAACTCAGCTTTGAGGGGAGATGTTCTCTGCCGCATAAGGTGTGAGCATGAAGCTCAGCTTTGGCAGGAGATGTGAGTATGGTGCTCAGTTTTGGCAAGAGATGGGCTTGACCATGTAAGGTCTGAGTGTGGAACTAGTGACCTGCCCACCTGCTGGGTGCTAGGGGGCCCAGTAGCCTTGTCCTTCCTTATTTGTTGAATCATTCTCAAAAATAACCTAGGGGAGGTGGTCATGGCTCAAGTGTAAACACTCTACATTTGTAAAAGGAGACACTATCTTAGTAGTAATGTTGAGCAGCCAAAAGACTAGACCCATACTTCGCCATAAGGCAAGCCAGGCCGCCTTAAGGTTGGACCCACTTGTTGACCCTCAATAGGAATGTATGCAAGAGATGTTTGATTGTGCTGCAAAAGTCAAACTAGTTAGTGTAAATATTCTCCAATCACAAGTGCGAAATTTGCAAACTTGAATTGTCTTACTTGGGTGCAGCAAAGGTCTGAGGCGTTATTCATTTGGTGTCTCGTTTAATGGAGATGCAGTGTGGTGAGGGTCTAAGGCGTTATTCGTTTGGCGTTCAGTTGCAGGAGATGTTGTCCCAAGAGTAATGTCGAGCAGTTGAAAGATTGAACCCACACTCCACTGGAGGAGAAGTCGGGATGCCTTAAGCTAAGCCAGCCTCTTTGGTCCTTCCAAGAGGTAAGTTACCAGACAACTAAGGAGCTGGGTCTGCTTTTAGCTGTGATGGGGTTGGGGTAAGTTCTCACGTAGCCAAGAGACAGGACCCACTATCCTTTGTGAGGGAGATAGGGCAGTCGGGAGGGTTGGACCCGCCTGTTGACTCGCACGGGGAGGTAACTTTTAGGGCAGTTTGAGACTAGACCCATTTCTACCTGTTGATATGATAGGGGAAGGTAAGTGTCGTGCAGGCTGGTGTTGATCTCGCTTTTCGCCTTGGTGGTGATCGGGATAAGTTGCCAAGCAGTCGAGAGGCTAAACCCGCTTTCCTCTGTGAAGGAGGTCGGGCCATCAGGGGGCTGGATCTGCCTGTTGACTCTTACGGAGAGGTAAGTTGTAGAGCAGTTTGGGATTGGTCCAGCTCCCGCTTGTTGACACCTACAGCGAAGGTAAGTATCTAGTAGTCAAAGAGTGGACCCACTCTCCGTCGTAGGAGGGACAAATCAACCTTAAAGCGTAACCCATCCCTTTGGATCATGTGGGGAGGTAAGTTGTAGGACAGCTAAGGAGCTAGGTCCGCTCTTTGTTGTGATGGGGTTAGGGTAAGTTCTCAGCCAGCCAAGAGACTGAACCTGCTCTCCTCTGGGAGGGAGGTCAGGCCGCCAGGGGGTTGGACCCGCCATTTGACTCTCACAGAGAGGTAAGTTGCTAGGCAATTTGGGACTGGACCTACTCCCGCCCATTGATATCACAGGGAAGGTTAGTGTCCAGTCAGGCTGGGACTAACCCCGCTCTTCGTTGTGGGGGTGATTAGGATAAGTTGCTGGGTCATAGAGAGGCTGGACCTACTCTCCTCCTTAAGGGAAGTTGAGCTACTAGGGGGGTGGACCCAAACCCACTCTTGCCTGTTGACACTTACGGGGAAAATAAGTGTTGGGTCAAGCTAGAGCTGGACCAGGACCTCATTGTGAGGGAGGTTGGACCGTCAGGGGGCTGGACTTGCTTGTTGACTCCCACGGGGAGGGTATGTAGGAAAGGCACTGGTCCATGTGCATCTGAATGCCAAGCAGTTTATTTCAATGGAGACATATTGAGATGTCCGAATGGTGTCCGAGTGCGGTTGTGTAGACCATGCTTCACACTGCAAGAATCAATTATATTAGCAAAAATAAAATGCACATAAGTTCTTATGTAGACAAACCAGGGCATTTTGGTCACTGTAGGCAATTTTTGCTTTACTCAAATCTGCATCCACGCTATATATGTATATAGTCCCTATGGAGCTGCGCAGTGCTAATTCTTAATTAATTTTCCAGAACATGAACGTCACCTGCCTAGCTTAAATATTTATGGGCTATTTTGAATTATATTTAATACAACAATTTAAAATGAGGCTTCAATATAAATTTTGTTCTTCAATTTATCAAGATTTAAAAAAATTATGTAAAATATAAATAATTCATTGTATTAAATATTAAATTTAGTATTATAGAGCCTTGCACATATTGAAAATTATAAAAATTATTTAAAATTTTCTTTAATAATATGGTTTTGGAAAATACTTCATTTTTAATTTTAAAAATCTTACATAGGGTGGAGATCTTAAACAATAGCCTAAATGGTCTTATCATTTAGGCTAAAATTATCTAAAACAATAGCCAACCGTGTCAGTGAAAGTGTACGTGATTTTATTTGATTAATTATTTTAAATTATCTAAAATATATATAGATAATAATAAATATTTAGAAAATAATATTTCTTTCTAAGGATATCACTTAAAGAAGTGATGATTGTATTTTTTTTTAAGTGATTAAGAAATTATTTTTAAATATGTTTCAAATTGAATAATATTACATACAGTCATTTTTGCGTACTTTTTGTGCGCTCTATTGATATAATTGGTTGGATTAATTTTTTTAATACACAACCAATAGCATCACTGGAATACACAAAAGGGTACGCAAAAATAACTGCATATAAAATTTATGAATTTTGAAATGCGTAAATATTACGTAATTATTTTGAAAAATAGTAAGATATATTATTAAAAAATTAATTTTTTTCATATAAATTTTATATTTTATTAATTTTTTTCAAAAGATTATGCGACGATTGCATAATTCACAATTATAAATATTTTTTCTCTTATTTCTTTATACACCTTTAGATGAGTAATAATATGCACATAATATATTTTTATAATATATTTCACAATAATATTATAAGATGAGAATATTTTTACAAAATAATATTATTTTTATAAGATGTATATATTTTTATAATATAATATTATTTTTATAAGATGTTTTCTAAAAATATCTATCATTTAAAATATAATTATATAAAATATTATGAAAAGTATTAGGTGTAAATCATTTTACTATTTTAAGGACTGATTTAGATGATTAGTTGAGTTGAGTTAAAAGTTAAAATATGAATAAAATATTATAAAAATATTATTATTATTATTTTAAAATTTAAAAAAATAAATTATTTATTATATTTTATATTTAAAATTAAAAAAATTATAATAATTAAATAAAATAATTAGAGTTAAATTGAGCTGATGGGGGCATGCTGATGTCATGTTTGATCAATAATAAAGAAGCTGTCCCTCTACTCGTTCTATCAATTTTCTGACGTGAGGCACGTGCGTGACGGTCCTTTTCCCGTCATAATACTTATCCACAGTGTAGTATTGGACTGAACCGGATTAATGTTTGCCACACACTAGTTATCCACAGTCTATTAATAAATACCCATTTCAAACAACCGCCATTAATTACAGCCACCGACTACTCAAATTTGGGTATTTCGTAACTTAACAACACGAATGCCATCCTTAGTTTCCATCAATTTTCTGACGTGAGCCACGTAACGATCATTTTCCGATCCCACTAGTTATTGGAAGGAGTGATTGTCGGAGAACTCCATCCGCATCCCTTGTAAAGTTACAACCCCGGTTCGATCTTGAATAAAATTTAAGATCTAACTCATATATATATATATATTAATTTTATATTTTTTAAAATTCATTACGTACCAATTATCTTCATAAATTGATATTTTAATTTTACTAATTTTTTATCTGATTCGATCCCATTTTTAAGTTTTAATGTGCTATATTATTTTATATATAATATATATATTATAGTATATAATAATATAATGATAATATATTATAATTATATTAGATACTATATTGATATATTATAATATATAATATATTATAGATTTATATATTATAATATATAGTGATATAATATTAGTATAACTATTAATATGTACTATATAATATTAATATTATATTAACTAATAATTTATCATATAAAACAAAACTATTTTATATATAATTATATATTCTATATAAAAACTATATATAATAGAAAAGCCGGTCTAGTTTAGTTTAAAAAAAAATAGACTGATTTTAATTTATTTAAAAAAAAATAAAATGGATACCAGACCGGATCAATCTCCAGTTTAGTCCAATTTACGGGTTCACCGATATTTTTTTTACTCCCATAATTTATTGTGCTTGCATGTAATGTAGTTCTCTTGGTTAATGAAACACTTTGACCATAAAACAAAAACGAAATAGATCAAGTCAAAGAAGGATTTTTGTTTCGTTTGGTGGATGCAAAACTCGTGCCAGTTCTTCATTCTTAACCAGATGCAATATCCATGCATTATTCAAAACAATTAAAAAATTAAAAACAATAGTGAAAGAGCAGTAGAATAGTGGTAAGGATATTATTATTCTTATTACATTTAAACGCATGATCGATCAGAAGCTACAATGGAAGCCCCCGCCACCCGGCGCCCGAAAGACTAATTTATTTTTGACAAGTGCGGTCATAGATATCACGACAAATTCCGGGCTTTTTACCTGGTTTGGGAAGACAGTACCTTGGATTACTTTTACAGAGGGGAGCTGCAGAACCACCAGCATTCTTAGTGGCATCAGTGACATGTTTCGTATAGCTTCCCAGCATCCTGCTTATTTCCGAATCGAAGAGAAGCTCTGGCTCCTCCATGCGGCTCTGGTAATCAAGGGAAGTGAGGGTGACGTTGTCAAGCTGGACTGAAGAAGCAGCCGCTCCCCAACGAGTTGTGTGCGGCGAGAATATCATCATCATCATCATAAAAACCGTCATCACCAGAAGAAAGTTAGTCAATTTCTTTGATGTTTCTCCGACCATCTTAGCCCCTTTCACTATGCGAGTCCCCTCTGAGGAAGTCCTGTCGGTGGCGATCGAGGACTCGAGAGACTTGCGGTGGAAGATGTCACGGATGGAACAAGATTTTATAAACAACTAAAACTTATGCCATCCGTGGGTTTCCTCTTGTATTTAAGGAAAATGCATGGTGAGAGTAGGTTGGCCCATTATGGAACTTTGGGGCCACATCGCTCGCAAGGCACATGCCCATCATTTTCCATTCTTAAAAGTTAAACCACCCTAATTGCCAATTGGCAACAAAAATAATTTTAAAACACCAAAACCAAATTTTGTACAATTAATTTGGGTGATATTATTCTTTATTTTTAAGTTTGTTTTAATATTAGAATTCCCACTAATTAATATGGTTTTCTTTTTAAGTAATTTTCTTTATATCAATTATTTACTTATATAGAAACTAATTTATGTGTTGCCTGAACTACTAGTATTATAGATGACTGGAAATAACAACTAATATTACCACAAAAAACACAAACTTAATTTCTCAATTAATTACTACGTATTTAATTTGCATAATATTTTTGTGGAACCGTAATTGATTTATTATTCAAAACGTGAACTATTTGTATATGTATAACTCCTTAATATATGGTTGCTCGATCCCTTTTGATTTGGCTAATTACATGCACAGAAAATGTATAATACTCACTTTTTTTTCTCTTTTTTTTATCCAAGCAATATTTGATGGAATATCTAGGGAGGTGCCTTACGTTCGTTCATGTTCTTGAATATTAATGAAGAATTAGCAGTGCGCAGCTCCACAGGGACTAGATACATATATAGTGTGGATGCATATTGCAGCAGGATGATCAGCATCACCACAACATACAAGTACCAATTAATTAATTATAAGAAGTAACCTTTTTCTTAACTTTACCTTGGATCAGGAACGTCGATCTCCGGGGCCAGGAACGAGCATGCGAGTGATTCCCCGCATTCATCAAACACTGCCTAGTTGGTGTTGTCTAAATTCCATTAATTTGTGTGATAAAAAAGTTCCCCCATATATGCATCCTAGCTACTTAGTAATATTGCTGACTTTTAATTGGATTATAACATGATTCATTCAGTGCCAATTTCACATTAAATAGCAGGAATAAGAAAGATTAAACTTATAATTTATTTATTTCTTTTTTCTTTTTATTTTTTCACAGAAGCGACACCTACAACATTTTTATTTTGCAATAATTGAATAAAAGGATCCACTAGCAGTACTCGCCAACAGACTTACAATATTTGAGCAAAAGTGCTCAGTAAAAGGAAAGTAAAAACTAACAGAAAATTTTAAGAAATAGAACCCATATTATATCCAACACTTAGGCCACTTAGGCCTGTTTGAAGTTGCGTTAGGAGTCTTAAAAAGTACTTAAATATTCTTAAAAACTCTTTAATAAAAAAATTAAGTCGTTTGGGAGTTACATATTACAGTACTTTTAATCTCAAATAAGTTAAAAAGTACGTTTGAGAAAAAGTATCATTTTGATGTTTTTTCTCAAAAGTGTTAATCCGGATAATGCTGAACGTAATTCGAATTTTAAAAAGACTTTCAATTGACAAAAATATCTATACAACTTAAAAATAATTACAACTTTCAAACTTTCAATCCCACCAATCATATTTAAACAAATATACCACAAGCTCTCACAAATATTTCAAACCAATTATATCCACAATAACCCCATAAAAATCTATAATCTCTCCCTCATGACTTCATTCTACTAGGATACCATTATTTTGAGTTTTTCTATAACACTCTCGATCCATTGTATAAGACCTACTTTCCTAAAAAATACACGCAGAATATTGAACTGCACGTCTTCATGGACCACGCGCCAATGCATACAGTCCGCTCAAGACATCGTTAGGATTTCTACTATGCATTTGTACAACCTACATATTGAATAGAGTATGAACATATATATAACTAAACAATCACTGGATAAAAGAAAAAGTTCAATAAAAAAATGTATAATAAAAGTAATTCCCCGCCGTTCAAACCATTTACTCTTTTCATTTTTTTGTCTATATCAATTGCTCCTTATTCTTTGGGCAAGTAAATAGGATTATTGAAATTATTTTTAATAATTTTTATTTAAATTTCTATTCAAGATGGCTTTGTCTTTATAGGTAAACACTGCTAGCTTGATTGAGGATGGTCCTGTGTCATTCACAATCTTGTTCTGACTGAAAAACTCTGAAATAGTTATTGGATTCTAGTGCAATAAAAAGCCTGCTAAGGTTTTTTATTTCAAAAAAAAAAAAAAAAGAGGAACTCGTCTGCCAGAATTTGATCATACATCTTTATTGCATGTGAGAGTAGGTTGGCTCGTTACGGAACTTTGGGGCCACATCGCAAGCCGCGCACATGCCCATCATTTTCCATTCTTAAACCACCCTAATTGGAAACAAAACTAGTTTTAAAACCCCAAAACCAACTCCTGTATAATTAATTTGGGCGATATTATTAATCTTTATTTTATATTAGAATTCACACTAATTAATATGGTTTTAATTTAAATAATTTTTTATATCAATTTCATATGTTAATAGAAACTATTTATGTGTCGCCTAAACGAATATTATATATGACTGGAAAAAATAACGAATCTTACCACAAAAAACACAAACTTAATTTCTCAATTAATTACTAAATATTTATAAATTTGCATAATATTTTTGTGGAACGTATTTTATTTGTTATTCAAAACGGGAAATATCTGTATATAACTCCTTAATATATGGTTGCTCGATCCCTTTTTTTTTCGATGGAAATATGCTTTATTGCATTCATTTAGTAAACGAAGTTATAACTGCGACTTATCAATACAGAAGAACCAGACTATAAGTCAATTAACGCAACAACTCATGAACTTTCCTGTATACAAAGTGGCGGACAATATCTTAACTTCTAAAACTCTTAAAAGAGAGAGTAAACGCTCTGTATGACTACAGATGGGATAGCCCCTCCAACCTCCAAGGAGGCGGAATACGAGAGACAACTACTATGAACAAACAGTCCAATAGCATATACCTAACTAAAACTAAATAAACAGAGAAACCCACAAAACAAAATACCAACAAAAAACAACCCAACCACGAGCACAACATGAGCTTTGATGGCACAACCTCCACAGGCAATCAGCATCACGAGCCCCAACAGGAGAAGCACCCAACTTGCGTACGGACCACAATAACCTCCACAGCGGAGGTCGGCCGTACAACCACAGGCCATAGCATCGCATGACACTCTAAGCTCTTTGCCTCATATTGAGACCGCTCAACAGCTCATCACTTCACCGTAGACTTCACATGAAAATGAACAGAACAACAAAACAATCTGGATTTTTTTTTTTTTTGGCTTTATACCCAGATTCAATCCGGGTTTTGTAAAATAAAAAATAAAAAATTCTAAAAATATATTTATAACTTCAAAAAGAAATTATAGCATTTTTTTTAAAAAAAATCTGATCTCATATTTAAATTGTCCAGATTCTTTTAAAAAAATGATTGAAACACTTCAAAAGAATTTTCTAAAAAAATAAATTGAAGAACAAAATAAATAAAAATGCAAACTAGATAATATTGTTGTTACATCACAATGCAAAACAGAAATTTACAAAGAACAAAATAAATAATAATACATCACAACTAATTAAACTAATACAATATCATAACTCTTCACATCTTGAATCTTGAATTTGGGAGAAAAATTGATTTCTTTCACCTTGATCTAGTAAATGGATGGCCTGTAATCAACAAATTAAAAAGCAAATCATATAGACATATGATACAGAGTGCCTATATATAAACAATAATCTGCTTGAGTAACAAAATAGTTGCATTCAATGTACAATATCTAGGGAGGAAACACCTCAGAAACTTCCAATTTTATCTAGAGAGAATATAAACAGGATGTGGTAGCTAAAACTATGTTGATATGGTTCTTCTAAAACGGTACAATATACAAATATTCAAGATATTGAGCTACAAAAGCAGCTCAATGATGCTCACAACAGAAGTATAATTTACCATTAAGAAAGAAAATTGAAGCAAAGAAAGAACACGAATTTCCAGCAAGCAAGCTCATATACCATTTGGCCTAGGATTTTGTCTCAAATAACAATAATATAACAAAACTGCTACAGGTACCCGGGGTTGGATACCTTTGGCGTAATCGACTGATGTGGCCGATATATAAAAAATAAAAAAATAAAATCAGTCTCTCAAGAAACCCAGTGAAATCTGCACTCAGAAGAAAAGAAGAAAAACATCTATAGTCTCTCAAGAAACCGAGTCGAATTTGGGCCCGAGAAAATTTCTTATCCGACTTTTATCCCAACTCCTGTACACCCAGAAGAAAATTATCATCACTTAAAAAATTCCTTCACTTTCATCATCTTTCCCCGATTTCCAGGTAACCAAACATATAATATTGAACCCTTTACAGAAATTTCAAGGAGAAAAAATAAAAGAGAAGAAAATATTTTACTGTTATTTTATTACCGATCATGTTGAACTTTGAAGATAGAATGAGAATTTGCAATATAAAATACTCACTTGTGGTCGTAGAGAAGGCGATCCACGAACTCACCGGAGAGAAAAGAGACAATCTTCAGACAGATACAAAACAAATCAATGAAAGCTTCGGGAAGGAGATAATAAAGCTTGTGGAAATTGCAGCTCGGTTGATTTTAAAATGTTATGAAAAAGCTGTAATACACAACTAATCAGAATAGGTATGAAATAGTACAGAAAACATATGCGATCATATTGCCAGCCCTTTTTTAGTTTTAATGGCTTGATCATGCATGGAAAATCTTATGATCCTTCATATAGTAATTCATTTTATAATAGTTCAGATAATTTTTCTTGAAACCTGCCACTGACTATTGCTATCAAATTGCGGCTTCCCAGTCAACAGCTAGAATAAAATGGCCCCAACACTCCATAAGTCAGCCTGCAGGCAGAACCAATAGAATAAGAATAGAATGGCACACCTATCTACAAGAAGAAACAATGCGAATTCAATTTAAAATTGTCCCACCTTTGCATCATATTTCTGGTTCTGAATAATTTCTGGAGCCATGTATAATGGTGAACCACATTGGGTATCAGCCAGGCCTTGGGGCATCAGGGACCTGCCAAATAAATAAGTCAAATAAACAACAGCATGCACAAAAAATTTGAAATATTATCCCCTTGCTTTATCTTTTGCATCATATTAATATTATTAAACATTATGTAGGGAAACACTTCAAAAATTACCGAGGATTAAAAGGCTCATAATTAATAAGATAATCTCTTATACAGTATAATTGTGATTAAGACTCAATAATTACCTAAGCATGTGCCTAACTTGATAAGTTAATATTTAAGCAACATATGACCTCAATAAACTTTGTTGAATCCATATAGGCAAGGCTAACATATTGGGACAAGTGAGCTCTCTTATGTTAATGATGACTTCTCTACTCTAGGAAATTTCAGAGATTAAAGTACCCCATGGGTTACAGCAGCATGTCTCAATTTAATGCAGAAATGCTCTTGGAATTGTTATACTTATTATCAGAACAATTTTACCTTGCAAAACCAAAATCCCCAATCTTTAAAAGCAGAGTTGCTTCCCTAGTTGACAAGAGCAAGTTCTGCAGATTTTAAAAGAAAAAATCAGGAAGACTTAAACCAATCACAAAAACATACCATTTGTCGTCTCAATCCCGGCATAGAAGTTATAACCATTCCATCAAAATAAGAACTATGCTTATGGATGTAACTTGGATTTACCAAAGTGACCTTCAGACATACTAAATATTAAGTGATAGTCACATTCAATTCCTTTAAAGGTCCTGCCTTTGCTTTTACATAACTGAACACATATAGCAAAGAAACAGGAATAGAAGGCAGCATGGAGCACTGGCGCTCCTCTAGTACTAATTAACCATATAACATAAATAATATATTTGTGATAACTTCTCACACCCTAACCTGAAGTAGGATGACAAGCCAACAACGGCATAGCATTCTAATTTCTGACAAACAACATGGATAGTACAGAGGCACTCATGGTTACCTGATCTAAATTTGACTTCAGCATCATATCAATCAAAGAAGGAGATGTTTGAAATCCCAGTTTGAGGAGAAACATAAATACCTGTGGTTTCAAATCACGGTGGATGAGGTGTTTTTCATGAAGTATTTGCAACCCTATGGCTGCACAGGACAATCCAGACTGAAAAATTAAGTGATTTAATTGCCTTTACACAGCCCACAGAAGCATGAGACTGAGCCGAGCATATACCCAATTATCTAACCACTAAAAAATTAAAGTAACAAAGTTGAGAAATCAACTTACCAAACTGAATTGCCTAAGGAAAAATGGTTGAGATCTGCTTGATATCACCACCTGCAGATAAACTTAGATCTGTATTGTCAACGAACTAGAATACAGCAGCCAAACAACTGGTTAAAGAAGTATGTCATGCTTATATCACAATGCAACATAAGAAGGAAAAAAACCAATGGGATATAAATAGCGCAAATAATGCAGACCAATCACAATCAATAAGTATACAGGAACAAGATGCTTGCAGCACATATCAAGCATTATAAAGAAACCTTCTGGACAAGAGGTGTGTTTTTGTCCTTTAGAATCTCTGCAACGACCACTTTAATATCCATTCCTGCATTGACCCTTGGGTCTGATTCCCACTCATCAAGAAAAATTTTGTACCTTATATCCATATTTGCATTATGAACAAGTTTCAAATTAAATACAGTGTGAACCTAGATTCCAACCAATATAAACCCGGGAAAAAAATTGGAGTACGTGCTAGGTTTTTTATCATATTTCTCCAAACCCAGATCCAAACCAAAAGGAAGGAAAAAAAAAATTTAATGAACGCAGTGGAGAAATAGAGAACTTCAAATTCTCGACATACAACATCCAGATAAATTAATAGCAAGAAAAAAAAATCAAAAATAGACTATAGATTAAGAAAAAAAACCAAACCCAGATCGAAACCAGAAAGAAGAGAAAAAAAAAAGTTTAATAAACACAATCACAGCATCTAGAGAGATTAATAGAGCAAAAACTCACATCCCTAGCAAAAGCCCATAGCCCCAACTGCAGAAATCCTTTGCTCTTTATAGATCTACACATAGAAACACAAATCTATAAACACAAACTCAGATTTAGCTAAAGTGTGCAACGGCCAATGAGAGAGGAAAGTTATATACAAGCACCAAAACTCAGATCTAAACAGAAACGTAGATCTATAAACACAAAATCATATCTAGCTAAAGGTAGCAATGGCCAACGAGTAACCAGAAACTATCCGTAAGCAAGTAACAAGAAAAACTTGGGAGAGGAAACTGATATACAAACATATATATATATATATATATATATAGAGAGAGAGAGAGAGAGAGAGAGCATACCGAGTAACGAGAAAAACTTGGGAAAAGAAAGACATTACTGGACGGTAGCCACTATGGTCACAGAAGGCTCAGTCATCGGCGGCGACGGATCCATGTGAACCAGAGTTAGGGTTTCGCTAGGGGGTGGGGGAGAGGATCGTCGAGGTCTGTGTGTCCCGAGTGTGTGTTGTTTTGTTTTTAAAATTAAAACTGGTTACGGATATCCAGTTATAAAACCAGATCCGGGCGGATAAGAATTATTTCTTAACCTCCCGGGTGTAATCCGGGCAGATAACCGCCTGGATTCACCCAGTTTTCGGATCTGGATCGGAAAAAAAATTCAGTCCAGATGCACACCCTTATTCTGGAATATTCATGAAGAATCAGGGACTATATATATATATATATATATTAGGTGAAAGCAACGAGCAATGCAAGTTTGCTTAGTTTAAATTTAATTATTTTTTGTTAAGAATTATTTTTTTATTAATAAAAACGTAATGTTTTTGGTTAATTAAATAACTAACAATGTAATATTTATATAATTAATAAATAAGTACACATTGTGATATATTATAAAAGAATAGCATTAATAAAATCTATAGTATGATCTTATAAATAAATATCGCCCATAGTTTTATAAAAGCTATTTGAGATAATTTTAATTCTAAGATGGCAATCCAGCATTTTCCTCATCTTGCATTACTTCATTAGAGAGGACATTAAAATGCCTATACTTTTTCTCATTCAGTTTCTCTGGATCTATATAAACTTGAATCTTCCAAATTTGTTTTGATAATATCTCCGCAACGCTTTTAACATGTGGTCAATGCTCCTATAAAATAAATTTTGAATAGCAGATTAATTAATGATAATTTCTACTTATCATTTCTACATACCATACTTATTTTATTTATTTATTTATAATAAATATGTAGTGTATAGATTATAAGTAGAACAACTTAATAGTTTCATAAAAATAAAATAACAAATAATATTAAAATATATAAAATGAATTTATACGTAACATTTTTTGTGAATTAAACAAATAATAACATTACTACCGAGATTATATATATCATTTATAAAATAAAAATAGTAATTAGCGCAAAGTGCAAAAAAACAAAAAATCTTTAGACTTAAAGAAAAGTATTAAAAGAAAATTTTTAAATAGGAATTGTCACGCCCATTAAAGAATCCATAATTATTCTCTTTAATAGACGTAGAAATCAATGTGTTTTTTGCTTGCATTTTTAACACCCTTTGTAAGTGCCCATTTTTCTTAGAGAACGAAGTTCTTTTATTAGCATTCAAAATTTTTTTTAACATCCTTTTACGTGCCCTTTTTATCTTGGACATCAATTTTTTTTTTATTAACATTCAAAATTTTTATATTTGAAATTATATTTATTGTTGAGTATAATTTTAAAACAATTAATAATAAATATAATATTTAAAGAAAAAAAATATAATTTTCAAATAATAAATTTTACTTTAAAAAAAAGAAAGAATGCAGATACTTATTTCTATTGTCTGCAAGTGATTTGTCTTTAAGAACAGTAGAAATTGTACCAAGAGCGCATCTAATGCAATTTATTATTTGAACTGTCTGCAAGTGATTTGCCTTCAACAACTGAACCCAGCTCAGTTGTAATCCTCGCTGCTGTATTTTTTTCATTTATAATGCAGAGAGACAGACTATGACACCTTGATTGAACTGTTTGAAGAGACAAGTTCATCACCATAAAAAAGGAGAACTTGTTTTGAATAATATTTGAAGAGACTATGGCACTTGCCCTCAGTGGAAAGCAAAGGGAGTTGCGATTGGGTTGCCACAGCCCATTATTTTAGTAATATTTTCCCAGTATATACCTCACTTGATGCGTGGTGAGACCACGAAGACATGCGTAGTCTTCGTCCATAAAACTATAGCATTCCAAGACCTCACATGATTTCCTCCTCTTCCTCTTCCAAAAGGACTAAAAACAATTTTAAGGGGCAAAACATCAAGCAACTGGGAAGCAAAGAGTTTCTTACCCATTAATCTCTCCATATCAATAACTTCTTCCCATGTATTAGTTGTATATGCCTTATCTGTTACGTATCTGCCGGCTTTTAGAGAGAGAGACTCCATCTTCTCTCTAGAAATCTTTAGTTTTCAGACAGCCATTGCCGAAGGGGAGGGCGGAGCTGTGGCTTCCGCCCTCCTCTTCTTCTCCTTTTCCTTTCCGCACTGTGAATACTCTTTCGAAGTAGTGTTTTTTTCCTCCTCTCTCCTATGGCTCGGTTTTGGTCAGATCTGCTTCTCTCCGGCCACTTTCAGCCTACACGCGCCCTACCACTGCATTCTACAGCCGCCGATCTTTTGGGAGGAAGCGGAACCGAGCCAAAAAGCTCGGCGCGTTGCCCTCACGTGCGGCTTGTTTCCGCGCGTGGTCTTCACGCGCCGCCGCCCTCCGACGCCTCCGTGGTCTTCACGCGCCACTCCAGCCGGTTCGTCTCGCCGAGACCTTTTAGATCGAGGCCACCCCATCCTCTTCCCACCGGCGCGTGGCTGCCTCACGCCATCACAAGTGTGCGAATTTGCAGACGTTCACTGGCCGCAGATCAGTCCACCCGATGCTATGTTTTCTACTATGTTTTCGCTTTCCCTAACCGGTGATCTTGAAGAAAGGATTGCGGATCTCTCCAAAAATTATCTCAACACAACAAACAACAGTGCACCCGCCCCCCTTGCCGCTTCTAGCGGAGCTGTTCGCATTTGTTTGCGAACGTCTTATTACCGTCTTTTAAGACGGCGTCCTCTTGGTAGGACATGGGTGAAGACCAAGAAATTGGTCGTCAAAACCCACTTTTTTTTTTTTATCCACCTCTTTGCACTGTTGTTATTGTTCTGGGGTGTTTGTTGGGGAACCCCACCCCCTCCTCTTGTATCACTTTTGCTACTTTTTAATGAAGTCTTTCTGCTTGCTTAGAAAAAAAAAAATATGCCTTATCTGTTAACAGAACAAGATCCTCCACAAGAGGGACACAAATCTCCTCAAACTGGCAGGCTAAAAAAATTGCTGTCAGTCCACCCAATTGACACTTCTTTCTGATTATTGTTTGAATTCCCATGTGGGCCCACTTGTGGTAACTAAATTCAACTGGCTTCTCCTTATGGCGTATTCTTTTCACCTTTTCATCTTGAAAAGGTTCTTCCCTGCTGATAGGAACTGCCATGTCAAATACCTGACATCATGTGTATGAGCTCTCACATAATCAATATAGGTCCATTTCTTCATCGCTATAGAAGAAGCTTTGTCATCACTATTCCCGGAATATATCATTTTCACATAAGGCCAGTCAAAAGCCAAGTAGTCCTCATCTGAGTAATTGTCCAATTCTTCCTTCACACCGAGTACTGGGTTATACCATGTTCTAAGCCCCCCATGTTTGCTAGAACATATATGCCTAGGAAGAAAAGACATGAATCTTCCACACTCATCGCTCCGAGCCTTTAATTCTAAAGGATCAAAACAAGCATAAAAAAGGAGACCAACTCCCCATGTTTCGTTGTTTTTAATTTTTAATTTTGCTGCATCACCATGTGACCATCTGAAACGCCACACACAGACTCTCTCTCTCCATGGGTGAACAGTTCTTTTAGAAATATAGTGATTTTTTATATAATTATCGAATCACCAAAACTGAACCAAACGCAAATAGACATCCCAAACCAATCCATTTATCATTTTTTTTAATGTTTTATACTTGTTTAGTTTTGGTTACAAAAACGAAGTACCAACAACCTCTCTTGTTTCTTCTTCTGCAATCACTGTTCCTTCGTTTCCACTTCTTTGCAGACAAGAACTGAAAGCCCTATCCCAACTGCTAAACTTTTCACTTGCCAAAGCGACGTCATGGGTTTTTTCTAGGTTTTAAATGAGATGGCGGAGTCGAAGCGACCCTTGAAGAACCAGGATTTCTATGTGAGGATGAGGCTTTTTGCACAACAAAAATGGCAGGCCCCAAGAGAGGAGCTTGTTTTACAGGTACTACAAATGGGTCATCTGGTTCTCCCTCTCACTCGATCTATTCGGCTGCTATTTCGTAACCAACAATAACCCACAGAACAAACGTACCTCTCTGTCCAAATCCCATGTCCCTATCTCTGAATCCACCCTCGCTTCTCGCACTCTCTTCGAGTCCACCAACGCCACTCTCCTCCAAAAATCCACAAGTAATTCAGATTAAATTGTTTTTCCTCGCAATTTTGATGAAAGTTTTCACCTCTTGCCACCACCCTAACGTGTCGCGGTGAGCGTCCTTCTGATCTCTCTCTATTTTCATTCTCCCTCTATTTCTCCTATCTCTCAACCGCCACCTACGCTTCCAGCTACCATCACTCGACGTTGCAACTAAGCCCTTTTGTTTGCAAACTCTTGTTCTGTACAACAATAACAATAGCATTGGTAAAACTACAAGCAAATGAAAGAAAAAATAAGGTATAAAATGAATTTATACATGAATGCCATCTGCTTCTCTGCAAACCAATTTCTCTGGTTTTCCGCAAACTAGTTTAGACTCTGGGTCCTTTCCAATTTCGTGTTTTTCTTATAGTCTTTGTTAAGCAGACGTTTGACTGCTTGGAAAACTGAGGAATTAAACTCTTTGTATTCGGCTCCATATCGTTTTGGTTTACAAGGAATTAAGGAGTCTCGAGAAAGCTGTATTTACCGTATATGGATACGAAGCGTTAACTTTTTGACTGATGGCGTTAACTTTAACATAAACAAATAAAATCCGTTTAAAACAATAAAAATCTGTTTAATA
Organism: Carya cathayensis; assembly: GCA_011037825.1. Taxonomy (NCBI): domain Eukaryota; kingdom Viridiplantae; phylum Streptophyta; class Magnoliopsida; order Fagales; family Juglandaceae; genus Carya; species Carya cathayensis. Next base: position 816,922 of record QGSO01000193.1, on the reverse strand, counting down.
GCCACTTTTTATATATAAAGATGGGACGGCACCTTAGTGCCGCCTGGGTTTGACCGCTGGGTGTGCCGCCCAGTGCAAAATTTTTTTTTTTTTTCATTTTTCATTTCACATTTTTTAATCACTTTCTTAATTATTAAGTAAAAAAAAAAATTCACCAATATACTTAAAATCACTTCCTTAATCACTAAATAAGAAAAAAAAAATTTATTTTTTTGCCAGCGGTCAACCTGAGCGGTCAACCTCAGGCGACACCCAATCATTTTCCATAAAGATGTATATAACGTGCGTGCATGTTACAAACCAAGCCTCTGTGAGTGTAAAAAGTAAGAAAATAAAAACCACCCAAATGCAATCCAACTAAAAACCACAACAATAAACAAATCTATATAGACAGAACTCTAACAGCCCTACAAAAACTGTATAATAATCTAACAAACCTAAAGAAAATAAGACCAACAAAATCAAGAAACATGTAAGCCTGCAAATCCCACCCAATCTAGCCTATACAAATCACGAACCTCACAGCCTAAATGAGACACCTCTCAAACCATATTATTCACCTCGAAGGCCCCTCACGAGCAAGGAAACCTACAACTTTATTACCCTCTCTAAAACAATGACCTCACGGCCTATAAAACAATTTTGTCTTGGAATATTGAAGCATCAGCAGTGGCAACACTTGCTCCACAATAGCTCTTGTGCAACTAAATCATAACGAGAAGAATTGCCAGAATCCGAGGATCACCAGTAGCACCATGGCTCTTTGCCGTTTCTCCCACTATCTCAACACCCCTTTATGAGCCTTTAATATTGATTTGTAGTTAGTAATAAATATAGATTCTATATTCCTGCAAATCTATATTGATTTGCGTTATCTTTTGCAAAGCTAATGTTGTTGAGAACAGAAAAATCAAAGCGCTGCTGGGGAAGTATGAAAATGCTTCGGGCCAAAAAATTAATTTGGAAAAAACATCCATGATTTTCAGTGGCAATGTGTCCAGAGATATAAAAGCAGAGCTGATGAACCTATGGGGTGTATCGGAAGTGCAAAATTACGAGAAATATCTGGGTCTTCCTCTTGCCGTTGGTCGTGTGAAGTCTAAGGCTTTTGATGAAATAAAACAAAGGGTTTGGAAGAAGCTTCAGGGTTGGAAGGAGTCTATGTTATCTCAAGGGGGGCGTGAGATTTTGATTAAGGCAGTAGCTCTTTCAATTCCAACCTATTCTATGAGTTGTTTTCTTCTCCCCATCTCTCTCTTTGTTCAGATTTGGAGTCAATGATGTCTAATTTCTAGTGGGGCCAGAAAAAGAAGGAATGGAAAATTGCTTGGATGAGCTGGAAAAAAATGTGTGAACCAAAAGGGAAAGGGGGTCTCGGTTTCAAGGATTTACGGATGTTCAATTTGTCTATGTTAGCCAAACAAGGATGGAGGATTTTGAATGAGACAGACTCTTTGCTTCACAAAGTTTTTAAGGCAAAGTACTTCCCCCAAGGAGATTTGTTAGCTGCTGGATTGGGAAGAAACCCTTCTTTCACTTGGCGTGGTATTTGGGAGGCGACAAAGCTTATGAGTCATGGATGCTCTTGGAGAATAGGTGATGGTAAAATCACTAAACTTTGGAAGGACTCCTGGATTCCGGGTCATCAATCTTTAATGAAGGAAGCTGTTTTAGTTCCAGAAGTTCTACAGGATGCGTCTGTTGACAGTTTATTTGATGATGCTCAACGAGGTTGGAATTTGAGCCAGCTCCGAGCTCTCTTCAATCCAAGTTTAGTCTCAGATATTTTAAAAGTTCTGATCTTCCCAAATGAGCAACCTGATAAAATGATATGGAACTGTGAAAGAAGTAGTAGATTTAGCGTTAAAAGCTACTACAGATTTTTTAAAACTCAACTTCAGGGCTGTAGAGGTGAATGCTCTAATGCTAGGCAACAACAATCTTTGTGGAAGGCCTTGCGGAAGATGAGAGTACCCAATAAGATAAAGGTTTTCGCGTGGAGGGCGTGTAGGGATATTCTTCCATCTAAACAGAACCTGCATCGGAAGCACATTATTTGTGAAGGCCCATGCTGTTTTTGCACCCAACAAATTGAGACTACATCACATGCATTAATTTTTTGTCCAATAGTTTCCCCATGCTGGTCTTCTTTTGTTCCTTTAATTCAGCATCTTGAGACTGATTTGACAGTTCAGCAAGTAGCTTTGGCTCTGTTGCAACAACATTCGGGTGCGGAAATGGAAGTGTTTTTTGCGATCATGTGGGGCTTCTGGTGGAGAAGAAATCAAATGGTTCATGAGCAGAAAGTTGTTGCAGTTCAACAGGTGATTGATCACTCTTTATCTGTGTTAAAAGCAGTTGCTGATCTGAAACAATGTTCTAGGCTGAAAATACGTGAATTCTATGATTGGAAACCCCCTCCTTCTNTTCGGGTGCGGAAATGGAAGTGTTTTTTGCGATCATGTGGGGCTTCTGGTGGAGAAGAAATCAAATGGTTCATGAGCAGAAAGTTGTTGCAGTTCAACAGGTGATTGATCACTCTTTATCTGTGTTAAAAGCAGTTGCTGATTTGAAACAATGTTCTAGGCCGAAAATACGTGAATTCTATGATTGGAAACCCCCTCCTTCTGGTTGGTTAAAGCTTAACGTTGATGGTTCTTTATTTGTGGAAATTCATAAGGCTGGAGTGGGTATGGTGCTCAGGAATGCCGAGGGTAATGTCATTTCTGCAGCAAGTAAGGTTGAAAATGAAGCTCTTAATGCAGAAGCTATTGAATTCTTGGCCATCTTCCGTGCTAGTAGGGGAATCCAAAGATTGTTGGTGGAATCAGATTGTTTGATGGCTGTTCAGGTGCTAAACAATGATATGGAACCAGATGCTATGCTCACTCCTTTATTGATTGAAATTAGAAAGTTGTGTGGTTTGTTTGTTGAATGTATCTTTCAACATGTTTATCGAGAAGGTAATCGGGTAGCTCATATTCTTGCCCGATATGCTTGGAATGTAGAGAATATCTCTATGTGGGATGACTGTTGTCCAGACTTTATTTCTCAAGCTATTTGGCTTGATAAATGTCTGTAGCTTCTTTTAATGAAAGGTTGAATTTTCCTATAAAAAAAAATATATAGATTCTAAATTCTATGTGAAATTTTGTTAATGTATCGTTTGTTTTTGTAGATTAGATGAGATAAGTTAAGATAAAAGTTAAAAATAAAATAAAATATTATTATAATATTATTTTTATTTTAAAATTTAAAAAAAATAAATTACTTATTTTATTTTATATAAAAAATTAAAAAAATTATAATTATTAAATAAAATAAAATGAAATAAATACTTTTAAAAAAATGAATGAAATTTAGTTAAATAAATTATACGTATGATTTCAACCTATTTATATATTACGGATTTAAATAAATCGTCTTGTAACGATGTTATAATTTGAAAATTTAACTAAGTTTATTTTAATCGGTCTAATTTAAATTTATTTAAAAATAATGTTACGTATAATTACTTTTATATATTTTTATAATTTTTTATTGATATAATTAATTAAATTAATTTTTTAATATATAATTAATTATATTAATAAAATATACTATATATATATATAAATAATTGTATATAAAATTTTTATTTATTTAAATGAAATATTTCACAACTTGACAACATGAATGCCATCCCTAGTTTCCATCAATTTTCTGACGTGAGCCACGTGACGGTCCTTTTCCGGTCCCACTAGTTATTCACGGTGCATTATTGGATTGTACCGGATTAATTGTGGCCACACACTAGTTATCAGCTTATAAATAAAGACACATTTCGACAACCGTCATTAATTACCATAGGTGTAGTTTGGATGTAGTGATTGTCGGAGAACTCCATCGGCATCCCTTGTGCTTGCATGTGATGTAGTTCTCTTGGTTAATGTAACTTTTTGAACTTAAAACACAGAGGAAAAGACATAGTCAAAGTGGATTTTTGTTTCGTTCGGTGGCTTGTGCCAGTTCTTAATTCTTACACAGATCCAGTATCCAGGCACGCCATTCTTTATTTTAAAAGAACAAGTTACGGAGCAAAAGCTTTCGCCGCAGCAATTAACTGATATTCATTGTTACATTTAAAAGCCTGATCAGAAGTTACGATGAAAAACAATCAACAAACAGCCCCCAAAGACTAATTTATTTAAGAGTGATCAGAAGTTTTTATTTTTTCTTCAAAGCTGAGAATAACTTGCATTAATAAAAAGAGTCGTCTATAGTAAATAGTATACCCAAAAAAAAAAAAAAAAAAAGAAGCTAGAAAATTAGAAATTATAAAGTTATATTAGGCGGATTCTTTCCACTGTGGAAGTTCAACAAACAGTCTGGAATCTCTATACTGGGTATTTTGCCAAACATTGAGTTTGTAGAAACCTATTGCGCAATAAAATGAGCACATCAGTTCTAAATCCGATGAATTTTAACAGCTTTTCATGTATCCAACTTGTTGAGCAGTGTCTTTGCATCTCTGATTAGGCCTTGAATAATCCAGTCTGAAACTTTGTTGTGATTTATCAATGTTGAAATTACAACTTGGGAGTCACCTTCAAGAATGATATTTTTCCACTATTTTTCCAAGGCAAGCCGAGTTCCAAGAAAAGCAGCTAGGGCCTCTCCACAATTTGGATTGCAAGATCTAATGAATTCTATTTTACAGCCAACTATGGTCCCTAGATGGTCTCTTCCTACTGCTGTTGCCGTGCCTCCTGAAGGGCGAATTGCAACATCAAAGGAGACTAAAATCTGACCTCAGGGAGGTGGGTTCCACTCAAGATTGCTGTGGCCATTTAATATTTCCCAAGCTCTGCTGTGTTTTTTGAAGTTGTTGAGGACCTTACTTACAAAGTTGCTTATGGCTAAAGGTTGGGAGCCATGAATAATCTGATTCCTATAAAACCAGAGGTTGTCCATTGCTATTATAGCAAAGATTTGAAATTTGTGGGCCTCCTGGTTAGGGATATGCAACTTTATCTCTGATTCAATGATGGAAAGAATCCAATTAGTGATATTATGATCTGAAAGACTTTCAATATCCAAGGGTCAAGGGGATTGTCTCCAAATAATTCTCGAGTATGCACAAGAGAGGAATAAATGAGATGTGGTTTCTTTGGAGGAGGAACAGATTGGACAGAGTAGTTGATCATCATTTAAAGGAATGTATTGATTCAGTAATGACCTGGTGGGAAGAATATTATTTAGGACTTTCCAAGTGAACAGCTTAAGACGATCCTGAATGTGTATCTTCCACAGATTTTTCCAGATGCGTGAAAGATGAGAATTGTTTTGAATATGGCTAGAATTATTAAGAGCAGTGTAAATTGACCTAATAGAGAAGATTCCACTAGAGTGATGAAGCCATTTAATGTTGTCTCCCAAATTGTGAAACTCATACTGAGCAAGAGGAATTCTTTCAATTTCGTTAATAGATTCTTTTGAGAAAAGGGTTTGAAGTAGCAGAGTATTCCAGCTTCTTAGATTTTCTAAAGTTAATTCCGAGACCCTGAGTGACAAATCCTTTTGATGATCAGGAGATGAAGGAGTTGGGATGGGGGGTAAAGAGTTGGTATCCAAGGATCTTGCCATACTAAGGTGTTGGTGCCATTGTTAATCTGATAGCAAAAGCTTGAGGCAAGAAAATCCCTTTGTTTCACAAGACATTTCCAGAATCTAGAGTCACTAGGATGAATTCTAACCTTAGACCAGGAACAATTTCTCAAATATTTATTAGAAAGGACAAGATGCCAAAGACTTGTGTCTATTGAAAAGAAAGACCAACCCAATTTGCTCGAGAGCACTTTGTTAAAAGAGGAAGTGATTCTAAGTCCTAGGCCACCCATCGATTTTGGCTTACAAATAGACTTCCAGGATTTAGGGGTGAGGTTATGAGATTTTTTAGGGTCAAAACCCCACCAAAATCTCATAAAAGACTTATCAATGCTACTTGACAAATTTTTGGGAATGAGGATGCTTGACATTGCATAGGCTGGAATAGAACTGGCCCCAGATCTGATTAGAGTAGTTCTTCCAAATTGAGAGAGAAGTTTTGCTTTCCAACCAGTCAACTTATGTTGAATTTTTTCCAAGATACCATTGAAGAAAATTTTGCTGTTCTTGTCTAAGTTTAGGGGAAGGCCAAGATATTTGAGATTTTTTGGAGAGATTTTGAAGTTTAAAATGTCCCTTACTGCTCTAATGGAATTGGAGGAAGTAGTCTTACTAAAGTGGATGAAAGATTTTGCTCGATTATTTATTTATTTATTTCTTTTAAATGAGGGCAATGTAGTAGATACAATGACATTTGCAATTTTCGAGTTAGTGTGACAAATATTTGGGGCTCCTCTAGTAGTTGGGCGTGTAAAATATCAATTTTTCTCTAAGATAAAACATAAAATATGACAGAAACTAAAATGTTGGAAAAAGAAGCTGTTGTCACAAAAGGGAAAAGAGATTCTGATCAAGGCAATAGCTATGTCTATACCAACTTATTTGATAAGTTGCTTCAAACTACCAGATGGACTTTGTAAGGGGTTAGAGAGAATGATGTCTAAGTTTTGGTAGGGACAGAAATATCAAGAGAACAAAATTTATTGGGTTAGTTGGAGGAAGTTGTGTGAACCTAAGAAAGATTCAGGAATTGGGTTTAAAAACCTCAAAGTGTTTAACGTGGCACTTCTTGCAAAACAAGGTAGGAGTATCATGTGTGAGGAGTCCACCTTTTTGCATAAGATCTATAAAGCAAGATATTTTCCCAACATAGATTTTCTAGAACCCAAGTTGGGTTATTTCCCATCGTATGCATGGTGGGGTATTTGGGAAGCAAAGAACAGTTTGAAACTTGGATGTCAATAGAGGGTGGGAAATGGATCTAATATAAAACTATGGATAGGTTACTGGGTTCCTAACCATAGATAACTAAAACAAAGTGTTAATGAGGTTGTGTTAGATGTTAATCAAAACGTAGAATACCTCAATAATAAGAATACATATTGGTGGGATGTAGAGAAAGTAAACCAGATTATTCCAGCTCAAGTTGCAACAAAGGTGTTCAAGATGTTGTTGAGCCCAAGGGAAAGTACAGATAAGTTAATTTGGGAGCCTGAGTAGAACTGTGCGAAAAGTGCTTACAAGCTATTTGGATTGATGGAAAAAGAAGCCAGAACATGAGAATCTTCTAATGTAGAAGAACATAAGCAAATTTGGAGAGGGCTGTGGAAGTTACAACTACCTAACAGGGTTAAAGATTTTACTTAGAGGGCTTGTAAGAATGATCTATCAACAAAAGCAAATTTGAAGAAAAGGCAGATATTGATGGAAGACGCTTGTATATTTTGTGGGGATGGTACAGAAAATGTGTTACATGCTTTATGTCAATGTCCCAAACTGAGACAATGTTGGGATATTCAAGTCTTATGTGTGCAACTTGAGGCAAGTTGTGTTGATTTTGCTAATCTGGCTAGACAAGTCCAAGCTAGAGGTAGTAAAGTGGAACTGGAGAAATTTTTTCTCATTGCATGGGGTTTTGGTATAGACAAAATCAGAGAATATATGGTATTAAAGAGATTCAGCCTGCTGCAGCAGTACACAATGCATTATCCATAGAATCTAATCATAAATAGGTTAAGTGTGTGGAAAAGAAAAGCAAAGGAACTTGGACTCCTCTTCAACAAGAAACTCTGAAGCTATATGTTGATGATGCTATCTTCCATGATCTACCAAGAGCAGTGGCAGGGGTAATCCTTAGAGATAAGAAGGGAAAAGTTATGTTTGGATCAAGTAAAAAGGAGTTTGTAGTGAATGATCCAATAGAATTTGAGCTGTTGATTATTCTAAGAGGCCTACAACTATGTCTGCATAGAGGGATTCCTAATCTAGTGATAGAAAGTGATTCTTTATTTATGGTACATACAATTCAGACTACCAGTGCTTCTATGTCAAATCTTGGAAATGCGATTAAGGAGATTAAAAAATTGATGAAGAACTTCCACCAATGCAGCATACATCATGTTGGACGTGAAGGAAATGAAGGGGCATGCAAACTAGCTAAGCATGCTTGGAATATTGATGATATAAGTGTGTGGAGGGGTCATATCCTGAATTTATAAGTTCTGTTATTTGAATTGATAAACACTGATTGTTAATGTCTGTGGTGGTTAATAGAAAACTTGTTATATAAAAAATATATATATATTAATACATGCTAATGTGTCATCTATTTTTTGTGAAATGATATTTATAATTACAAAGTGTAAGTACAACACACTCTTTTTTAAAATAACAAATAAATATGAGATTTATATTAAAAAAAAAATTCAAAAACAACTTGTATAACTTGCATAATTCATAACTATATCTAACATTATTATTATTTTTTTTTATCAAACATGAACTCAGCAATTTTCAACTGGCCGTGACTTACATGGAACCGATCACATCTAAACATACCACGAGGCAACAACCCTGAAGGAGTCTTCTTTTTAATTAAATAAGGATAGCATTATCACTCTTCTACTACCCTTTTACTATTCTTTTTAATATTTTAGTTTTTAAAAATTTTTTATTTACTTAATAATCAAGAAAGTGACTATTAATAAAATTGTATATTTTTTAATTTTTTTTCTTAATAATTAAACTCATGAGGTCAAGAATCATTTTTCAAATCGTATATATGGAATTAACCATTTTTTTACATTTTTTTTATATATTTATATTTTAAAATAAAGGTATTTTTAATAAAATTATATTATTATTGTAAATTATTTTATAAAAATATACTTCATTTTTAACATAATTTTATAGAAGATTGTAAAAAGTATTCTATATTTATCATTTTTTGATATTATGATGCGCACATGTCTTATACATGCAATCTTGCTAAATAATCATATTTACAGTTCTCTTATATATATAAAAAAAAAATAAGCTTGACAAGTAATCATCTTATAAATAATATCATTATAAAAAGTTTTCATTGTTTTATGATTTCATTTAAACCAATGAAATGAAAGTTAGTGTTCATATTCTTTATACTTAATTAGTCTCAGTACTACTAATTATTAATTAGTTTGTTCATACTATACGTTTAGTGGGATATTTCATATTCTTTAAACTTAATTAGTCTCACCACTATATTGCTACAGTAATTTAAAGTGCCACTAAAAAAAGTGATAATTAGAGGAATATATAAGGAATTAATTAGGATTATCATGTCATCTTACCCATTTTAATCAACATATATAACTATCGAGTATGGAATTAAATCATTTAAAAAAAAAATTACTATATTTTAATTACCTGTTAATTATTTTAAACCACGTGTACTAAGTAATTTAATTTTACAAAGTTACCTGAATATGACAATTATTGCTGGAGTCTTCTTTTTAATTATGGCGGGTGTGCTGATCTTCTTTCTCTCAGAGCCAAGAAAAGGCACTGGACCCACTTAGCTATAACTTTAATAAAGTTGACGTAAATAATGGAAGACCAGACGGTCAAGCAAATCATACCTGACCATTATTATTATTATTTTTTTTTGATCAATACGAGTATCGCGAGTAAGGTGTTAAATAATCTAAAAACATTTACTATATTTTACTTATCAGTTAATTATTTTATAATACCGGTCATAAGTAATTTAATTTTACAGAATATGAATATGACAATTATTGCTGGTGCGTAATTTTGTTCTGACCGAATATTTATGCCCGAAATTATAAGACCTCATGAATTATATTATTTGGGCACCTATCCCGACGAAAAACGATATCAATTTCGTAAATATTAAAAAAACGAATGACATATGATTGCTCGAGGAAAGAATTAAAAGAAAAAAGCAAATCCGATTTGAAACGGTTGGGCTAATAAACGAAGAACAAAAGCTCTTTATTCACTATTTACCACGTAAGGAAATACACCATAAGAGAAATAGGCTCACACTACATAGAAACACTTCTAAGCAAAAGCAATCGTCACTGATTTCACCTAAGAGTGCTTAGTGTTTTCATCTCTTTGTCTTCCCCGTTGCGCCTCTCTTCTACTGCCACCATCTCAGTCCGACGTCGACCGACTCAGTTATCTACATTCCTCTTTTCTAATCTATGTTTCTCTTTAAAAATTCATATGGTTTTTGGGAAATCACTGCATGTATGTCTAGGGACATTTTATTAACATTAATCAATTTGAATCAATATAAATCCAAATGAATTAAAGGTTTTCTAGTTTCATGGTGAAATGGCATACCAGAGAGGGAGTGCAAGGGTTACCTCTCTTCGATTTGCTAGCTATTGTAGCACGTGCCTTTATTTTTTGTATGAAAACGTTCAACATTATTTTTCTGACATTAAACAATTGATTCAACAACCTTTTATTTTTATTCTCTACCATCCAGAAGTAATTATTTGAAAATTTTATTGGAAATATTTATGCAAAATTCACATAGAAATGTAGAACTCTTCACAAATCGAAGCCTAGATGAGAGTTCGACGTTCCTAGGTGGAGTGGACATGAACCAGTTGCCATCCATGGCGGACTGTGAGATTATCCTTAATCTCCTTCTTGCTCTAGTTGTCCACATACTTCTGGTAGTACACAACGAGAGCTTAGCTATGCTCTGGTGAATGGTGTAGATTTGGGAAGTGTGGCCTCCACCCTTTACATGAATCGCATGTTGATGCCGGATTAA
>QGSO01000193.1:777346-806193 GCA_011037825.1 Carya cathayensis | reverse complement strand
ATATTATTATTGTAAATTATTTTATAAAAATATACTTCATTTTTAACATAATTTTATAGAAGATTGTAAAAAGTATTCTATATTTATCATTTTTTGATATTATGATGCGCACATGTCTTATACATGCAATCTTGCTAAATAATCATATTTACAGTTCTCTTATATATATAAAAAAAAAATAAGCTTGACAAGTAATCATCTTATAAATAATATCATTATAAAAAGTTTTCATTGTTTTATGATTTCATTTAAACCAATGAAATGAAAGTTAGTGTTCATATTCTTTATACTTAATTAGTCTCAGTACTACTAATTATTAATTAGTTTGTTCATACTATACGTTTAGTGGGATATTTCATATTCTTTAAACTTAATTAGTCTCACCACTATATTGCTACAGTAATTTAAAGTGCCACTAAAAAAAGTGATAATTAGAGGAATATATAAGGAATTAATTAGGATTATCATGTCATCTTACCTATTTTAATCAACATATATAACTATCGAGTATGGAATTAAATCATTTTAAAAAAAATTACTATATTTTAATTATCTGTTAATTATTTTAAACCACGTGTACTAAGTAATTTAATTTTACAAATTTACCTGAATATGACAATTATTGCTGGTGTTTTGTTCTAAACATACCACGAGGCAACAACGCTTTGGAAAATGAAGGAATCTTCTTTTTAATTATGGCGGGTGTGCTGATCTTCTCTCTCAGAGCCAAGAAAATGCACCGGACCCACTTAGCTATAACTTTAATAAAGTTAACGTAAATAATGGAAGACCAGACGGTCAAGCAAATCATACCTGACCATTACTTTTTTTTTTTTTTTTTATATATCAATACGAGTATCGCGAGTATGGTGTTAAATAATCTAAAAAAATTTAATTACTATATTTTACTTATCAGTTAATTATTTTATAATACCGGTCATAAGTAATTTAATTTTACAGAATATGAGTATGACAATTATTGCTGGTGCGTAATTTTGTTCTGACCGAATATTTATGCCCGAAATTATAAGACCTCATGAATTATATTATTTGGGCACCTATCCCCACGAAAAACGATATCAATTTCGTAAACTGTTAGAAAAAATATATAGCGGAAAGTAGCTTAGGCTCAGTTTAAAGAAATGCTCCACAAGTTTTTTCAGCGCGATAAAAAACAAGTGTTTTCTCTTAGTGGTAAAGTGTACTACATAGTTATAAAATTAGAGTAACACTTTAACAAATCCACAGCCTAAAAACTATTTCAAAAGAGAACAAATGAGAGAGATATTTTTACTATTCCAATTAGTTCCCAGAACCAAAAGGAGGGGGGCTATATATAGTCCCCCTACACGGCTGGCCTTAAAGGCCAGCCTTTATTATGCGTTATGGCCAGCCTTAATTATGCTGGAAACGCATGGCTTAAAGCCATGCATTTACCGGCTGTGTAACGCATTTAAGCCATGCGTTATAACACATGCATGCAAAAAGGGAGGGGTCTGCCCGTGTGGGCGCCCCCCTCCATTTAACATCTCCCACTCGCACACAGTGGGCATGACCCTAGGTCTGCATCTCTCTAATGTTCTCAATCTTGTTCACACATAGCAAATAGGCCGTAAGACCACGAAGCACATCTGTAAAAAGGTGGGAGTACATACACTAAATATCTCCCAGAGAAGACTAGCATAGTAACATCCCTAAAGTGTCTGGTTATGTCCTAAACTCATTCGATCGCATCAGTTTCAAGCATTTTCGAAACCCTCTTGAGTTCTAGAAAACTCATAACAATGCTTGACTATCTCTAAAACATTTCAATATGTTCACAACCTTAGTCGCTACCAGTATGTAGTATCATAGTTTGACGTCAGCAAACACTATTGAAGATACGATATCGAAGAATCTTCCCTTTGCACTCATATCATTCAATTTTGGTCAAACCGCTTTCCCAGCAATGCCTCTTTAGACCGTATTGATCATGGCCATAGACAACATGCCAAAGTAGCAGACATCATAACCTCCATCTTGTGACATAGTCAAAAGTAAAGGACACTTAAAAAAATGAGACTCACACAGTGAGAAAGAGGGGAACCATTTACTCACTTACTCATTTGGTCGAATAAGCACATGTAGTATGAAACACATGCTACGGTGGATTTCTCTTTCTTAAAGAGCATATGTCTATATCAACACCGTACAGATCTTAGTCTAGCCGCTCCTTAAGCGTCTAACCCGAGTTCCTCTATTTGCTCGCCTCCAAGGCGTCAAAGAGGATCTCACATCTGGCTAACCACAGGCTACATAGGTTGTGGGGTAACCCATGCATAGTCCTCTCATTGGACCTGATCTTAGCTCCCACTAAAACCGACATATCTTTGTTTCAACTAACTTATCCATTTGGACAAGCATCTTAGAACACAATGTCTCATCTCTACTCGCTTCTCAAGCGATAGAGGCGATCGCTCGTGTGAGTGAGCCGATCTAAGCCTGTTGACATATCTTGTGTGTGGATTAGAAAGACAATACGATAAAGACAATAACTGAATCATATTGTATTAATATCCCAAAGGAAATGTTACATCTTAATGTCATTTGAAACACAAATTATATTTACAGTCTACATAGTCCTAGATTCCTAACATGAGCCTTAAAGACATCTCTTGCTATGAGCTTCGTTAAGGGATCAGCAACCATGCGACTTGTAGAAAGGTGTTTCAGAACCACTTCCTTTTGCGCTACCTTGTCTCTGATGTAGTGATATCTGATATCTATGTGTTTGGTTCTTCCATGGTACTTAGAGTCCTTAGCATATGCAAGAGCAGCCGTGCTATCGCAAAATATTGTCACCGGATTAGAAGTATCCGTGCCAATGTCTAAAAGCTTGAGGAACCTCCGTAACCAAACAGCTTCTTGAACTGCTGCAGAACAAGCTATGTATTCTGCCTCCATGGTGGATAAAGGTATACAGGGTTGTTTCTTGCTGCTCCATGTAATGGCGCCATTGTTGAGCAGAAAGACATACCCAGTGGTTGATTTACGCTCATCTAGGTCACTGCCCCAGTCGGCATCGCTGTAACCTCTTAGCTGCAAATCTGAACCTTGATAGCACAGCACATAGTCTGCAGTTCCCTTCAGATATCGCATAATCCTCTTGACTGCTTTCCAGTGAGCCAGTCCGGGGTTAGATTGGAATCTACTTACTAAGCCAACTGTATAGCATATGTCAGGCCGAGTACACATCATTGCGTACATCAGACTACCCACAGCATTAGCATAAGGGACACGGGCCATCTTTTCCTTTTCTCTTTGAATCTTAGGACACAACTCTTTAAATAAGTTTTCACTTTTTGTAACAGGGGTGTCAATGGGTTTACATTCACTCATTAGGAAGCGTTCGAGAACTTTCTTTATGTAAGTCTGTTGGGACAAACACAATATTCTCTTTGAGCGATCTTTGTAGATCTTAACTCCCAGAATGTATTCTGCCTCACCCATATCCTTCATCTCAAAATTGAAGGATAACTACTCTTTTGTGGCGAATATCAACCATTTATCATTTCCAGCTAGTAGTATGTCGTCAACATATAATGACAACATAATGAAACTCTTTTTGGATCTTTTGACATAGACACAATGGTCCTCTGCGATCATCGTAAACCCATTAGAAAGAACGGCTCGATGGAATCTGAGGTACCATTGCCTAGATGATTGTTTTAGGCCATATATAGATCGTTTGAGCTTGCACACTTTGCGCTCTTGACCTTTGACCACAAAACCCGTTGGTTAATCTATATAGATCTCCTAATCTAGTTCTCCATTGAGAAATGCTGTCTTAACATCCATTTGGTAGAGTTCCAAATCCATGTTTGCTACTATAGCTAGAATCAGGCGAATTGAAGCAAACCTCACTACTGGTGAAAAAGTTTCTTCATAGTCTATACCCTCCTGTTGGGTATATCCTTTCGCCACTAAGCGAGCTTTGTACTTATCTATCGACCCATCCGACTTGCGTTTGACTTTAAGAACCCATTTGTTCCCAATAGTCTTACGCCCTGTCGGTAGATCAACCAAATCCCAGACCTGGTTAGTTTTCATAGACTCAATTTCATCATTAAGAGCTTTCATCCACTCATCTTTAGTAGAAGATGAGAGAGCCTCATGAATTGTCCTAGGCTCATCATCATCATGCGGAGCTACCATAAAAGCTTCCCCTTCAATCTCAAAACGACGACGGGGAATACTTTCACGTGTGCTTCTACGCGGCTGAGGTTGTTGTGATTGATTGACAAGTGGTGTGCTCCCACTCGGATTTAAGTCCTTATTTGTAGGAGCTTGAAGAATTTCTTCCTCATTCTCAACTAAATTCCTTGGAGCACTTTCCTCTTGTTCCATAATCTCATGAAGTTCTAAACTCCTATCAACCTCACCTCTACTTGGAAATTCATTTTCAATGAAGTCCACATCTCGTGATTCAATTTCAGTCACACTTCCATCAGTTTGTTCACCTATTAACACATACCCTTTAGAGTGTTCTGAGTACCTTATAAAGATACACTTCTTCCCTCTAGGGCCTAATTTCCCATACTTATGAGAAAGATCATGAACAAAACCCGTTGAACCCCATGGCCGCAAGTTACTCAAATTGGGTTTCTCGCCGGTCCATAGTTCATATGGGGTGGAAGTTACTGATTTGGAGGGCACTCGGTTAAGAATGTAGGCAGCAGTCAAAAGTGCATCCCCCCAAAAAGAAATTGGTAGGTTTGCTTGCGCCATCATTGACCTAACCATCTCAAGCAGTGTTCGATTTCTCCTTTCCGCCACGCCATTTTGCTGCGGCGTACTTGGCATCGTTAACTGTCTTTTGATTCCTTTTTCATCACAGAGCCTTTTAAATTGCTCAGAGAGATATTCTCGTCCTCGGTCAGTTCTTAGAGTTTTTAAACTCTTGTCTAACTGATTCTCAACCATTCTTAGATATTGTCTAAAGCATTCCAATGCTTCAGACTTATGGGAGATTAAGTAGACATGACCGTAACGTGAAAAATCATCTATAAAAGTGATGAAGTAGACACTTCCGTGTCTTGCCCTCACACTCATTGGACCACAGATGTCTGAGTGAACTAATTGCAGTGGAAAAGATGCCCTAGTGGCTTTTCCAAACGGTTTTCTCTTAGCTTTTCCCATTAGATAATGTTCACATGTGGGCAAGATGACCCTAGCGAGATTGCCTATTAGGCCTTCTCTAGCTAACCGAGTCATTCTATCTTGTCCTATATGGCCAAGCCTAGCATGCCATGTATGTGAATCCAAATTATCAACAGATGAAGAAAGAAAAGCAATAGATTCATTTATATTAGAATAAACCAAATCCAATATCATAAAACCGTCTTGCAGAAAAGCTTTGCCATAAAACACATGGCCCAAATAAAAGGAAACATAATTGTTTTAAAAAACAATCCGAAAGCCAAGTTTTAATAGAGTAACAACTGAAAATAAGTTTCGTCGGATCTCGGGAGCGTATAGCACATTGTGGAGGAAAAGAGTGCGGCCACCCCGCAAGTCCAGCTTGTAGGTACCAAGTCCTAGTACCCCCACGCTAGCTCCATTCCCCACCTTGATATCACGGCTCCCAGTTGGAATCCGGCAATACTCCACAAATCCGACTCTATCTCACACTATGTGCTCGGTCGCTCCTGAATCAACAGTCCACAAAGGATAGCAGTCAGCAACCATCACATGGCTAGTTACAAAAACAATACGAGAAAAGTCAAAGTGTACCTTCTTCGGCTCAGTGCAGTCACGAGCGAAGTGGCCAGTCTTTCCACAGTTGAAGCACTCTAATTTTGACTTGTTCTTCTCGAGCTTACCCCTCTTGGTGCGCTGAGAAGTTCCTGACACTTTTTTAATTTGTCTAGTAGCTAGTCTAATCTTGGACTTCTTGAGCTTAGGCCTTGATGCCTTGCGCGAACCAGCATTAGCCACATAGGCTGTATGATTGGGCTTAGCAGCCTCTAGGCGCTCAGCCTCCAATTCCAAGTGACGCGAGACATCATCAAAGTCTTTGATGTTCTCGTTATGCGTCAGGTTCTGGCTCATATTCTCCCACGAATTTGGTAGTGACCTTATCACTGCCTGGACTTGCTGTTCATCTGTCAGGTTGTTTCCTGCAGACTTAAGTTCGCGGATCATAGTTGACATAGCCCTAAGATGCTGCTTCATCGTGTGGTCAGAACACATCTTATAGGAGTCGAACCTCATGGTTAATCCACGCAACCTAGTGGCTGAAGTTCCACCAAACTTCAATTTTAAAGCGTCCCACATGCTTTGGGCAGTGTCATAGACCTCGAACTCACACATTAGATCATTGTGCATGCTGCTTAACATTATTATGCGCGCGCACCGATTTTTCTTAGCCCATTCAGTATAGGCTTGTTGATCTATCTTGTGTTGTTCTGAGTTCCCTTCCGCAGGCACAGTAAGGGTGTGAGACAAGGCCTCCAAGACCTCTTGCTCATCTAAGACATATTGGATCTTGCGATGCCATATGTCATAGTTTTCCCCATCTAATTTCTCCCCCTTGTTTAAGTCGGCAACTATAGTCTTGGATGCCATATCACTACAATACGCAAAGAAGGGATATTATACACACACCTAAGAAATCTGCCGCGTCCTTTCAAGATAGAAAAAGAATAATTTAGACATGTCGCAATATCGAAAAATCGCTAGGTTTCAGAATCATCTCTTGCGTCAGAATATCCAATTATTAGATTTCTAGCTCAATTCCCACGCAAATTAAAAAAAAAACGAATATGGGAGAATTTATCATCATAAATCTCAACCATACTCCCACTATCTTAAGTAGTCTCCTAGTCCTAGTCATATATAAAGACATAACCTATTAAAACCGCAGTAACCTTTTGGCCAGTCTACAAGGAAGCTACCCAGACCATAGCAACTGTTGGGCCAGTCTACAAAGACAGCAGACTACAGAACCTGTTGGCCAGTCTACAAAGATGGTTCATATGAGACCATTACAGTCATTTTTCTTGTTCCATCAGTGCATTTACAGTTCTTACTGGGGCCACTGTAGTCTTTTTGGCTATCATGCATTTACAGTTCTTACTGGGGTCACCATGGTCTTTTGGCTATACAGTGCATTACAGTTCTTACTGGGTCACTGCAATTCTTTCAGCCTATCATTCACACTGACAATTCTAATAAGACTACTTAGTGGATTTTCTATTTTATCACTAAAAGAAATAAGACTAATGTCTAAACATTCAAGTCTAACATTCATAGATGATAAAATAATCACATTTCCACATGTTCAATTCACACATACATGTTATCACATTTAATAAAAATTAAATAAAAGATCACATGTAATATAACATTATGGAAAAAAAATAGCATGAATATAACCAAATATTCACATGTTCTCATATTTAATCTAAAACATTAAACAAAAGATCACATGTAATATATCAATATATCTAAGCATATATTTATTCATGCAATTTTATTTATTTATTTTTATTATAAAAAAAAAAACCCACCTAAACCAAAGAATATTCGCAGCCCAATGGTGCGCTCATCTCCTTAGTTTAGTAGATGGTCTTGGGTTCAAAACCCCATTGTGCCATTTTAAACTGCACCTCCGTGATTCTTTTTTTTTTTATAACTGGATTAAAAAAAACGATGGAGTTTATATAAAAAAAAAACACAACGCAAGCTCGTGAACAGTGTTATAAAAAACACATATTCAATTTATATGCATATAAAAAACTGGAAGCAATTACAAAAGCTCTGATACCAATGTTAGAAAAAAAAATACAGCGGAAAGTACCTTAGGCTCAGCTTAAAGAAATGCTCCACAAGTTTCTCCAGCGCGATAAAAAACAAGTGTTTTCTCTTAGTGGTAAAGTGTACTACGTAGTTATAAAACTAGAATAACACTTTAACAAATCTACAGCCTAAAAACTATTTCAAGAGAGAACAAATGAGAGAGAGATTTTCACTATTCCAATTAGTTCCCAGAACCAAAAGGAGGGGGGTTATATATAGTCCCCCTACACGGCTGGCCTTAAAGGCCAGCCTTTATTATGCGTTATGGCCAACCTTAATTATGCTGGAAACGCATGGCTTAAAGCCATGCGTTTACAAGCTGTGTAACGCATGGCTTTAAGCCATGCGTTATAACGCATGCATGCAGAAAGGGGGGGTTTGCCCGTGTGGGCGCCCCCCTCCATTTAACACAAACATTAAAAAAACGAATGACATATGATTGCTCAAGGAAAGAATTAAAAGAGAAAAGCAAATCCGATTTGAAACGGTTGGGGTAATAAACGAAGAACAAAAGCTCTGTATTCACTATTTACCACGTAAGGAAATACACCATAAGAGAAATAGGCTCACACTACATAGAAACACTTCTAAGCAAAAGCAATCGTCACTGATTTTGCCTAAGAGCGCTTAGTGTTTTTATCTCTTTGTCTTTCCCGTTGCGCCTCTCTTCTACTGCCACCATCTCAGTCCGACGTCGACCTACTCAGTTATCTACATTCCTCTTTTCTAATCTATGTTTCTCTTTAAAAATTCATATGGTTTCTGGGAAATCACTGCATGTATGTCTAGGGACATTTTATTAACATTAATCTATTTGAATCAATATAAATCCAAATGAATTAAAGGTTTTCTAGTTTCATGGTGAAATGGCATACCAGAGAGGGAGTTCAGGGGTTACCTCTCTTTGATTTGCTAGCTATTATAGCACGTGCCTTTATTTTTTGTATGAAAACGTTCAACATTATTTTTATGACATTAAACAATTGATTCAACAACCTTTTATTTTTATTCTCTACCATCCAGAAGTAATTATTTGAAAATTTTATTGGAAATATTTATGCAAAATTCACATAGAAATGTAGAACTCGTTCACAAATCGAAGCCTAGATGAGAGTTCGACGTTCCTAGGTGGAGTGGACATGAACCAGTTGCCATCCATGGTGGACTGTGAGATTATCCTTAATCTCCTTCTTGCTCTAGTTGTCCACATACTTCTGGAAGTACACAACGAGAGCCTTAGCTATGCTCTGGTGAATGGTGAAGATTTGGGAAGTGTGGCCTCCACCCTTTACATGAACCTGCATGTCGATGCCGGATTAACGGTGCCTTCTAAGCAAGAGAATCAACTCGTAGGCCTTGAACCTCAAGATCTCTGATTGGGTTGCTCAAATTTGAGAGTCAAAGAAGGTGAAGAATGGGGTTGAGATCTTCGACGATGGCTGCGTTTTCTTTGGCGATGATCCTCAGCTTAGAGATAGACGGAGTGGATCGCCAAATAAAGGGGTGTTAGCCTCTATGTCACAAGAGGAGACAAAGTTGTGTGGGTTTCAACTGTGCAAACTCCAGTCGTGGGAGACGGGGGTGCCGTGTGAGAGGTGGGGTGCGAGCTGACACCATGCAAAGGGGCAAAGAGGGGGGTGTGAAAGGGGGTGCGAACTGACGCCGTTTGAAACAAAGTTTTAAAAACAATTCCATTCTGATTGAAATGGCTATAATTTTTCGTACCGAAACAGTAATCGGCACAGTATAGGTACCTATTTCATGTTGGGTCAAATTCTGGCCGTTCCGACCAATTTTGATCAATTTCAGCCGGATTTTGATATTCCGGCCGGAATGGTAATTATGGTCTGAAATGAAGATAGACATTGAAGCAATGACACTTTTATAAACAAGCTGAAGAATGAAGGATAAAATTGTCTTTTTAGCCCAATCTTCCCTTTCCGTATGAGACACCATCCAATATCCATAAAGCTTTCCAAACACATTTCACAAAGAGAAATGCCAATGTGTGTCCTAAAATTTTTTTTTTTTGTTTTTACCTAGTGATTAGGAAAGTATTTTTTAGTGATGTCGTGAATTTTTTTAAAAAAATGAATGTAACAATAAGCCTTCTTCTGTGTATATTTGGGCTACATCGGATGTAACACTACCCTTTCACAAATCAAACAATGTCTGAATCAACCAACTTTTCTTGTCTAATAAAATTTTATATATAATGTGTTTTTAAAATGAGAAACACTTGTTCGCCGCCCATTTTGTACCACTCTACTTAACCGTTGTTTAAAAAAAATTTTAACTTAATGATTAAGTAAGTGATTTTTAATATATTAATGTATTTTTTTATATTTTAAAAATATTTAAATATAATTAAAAAATAAAATAAAATAAAAATAAAAAACTATTTTGGCCTAGGTGGCACCCCCAATAGTAACCGTTTGGCGGCACAATAGCAGGACTCTTTTAAAATTCTGCTGCAACGATTGGAACAATTTTAAATAGAGATAAAAGTTAAATTTATAAAATTTTATAAAATTTTGCAACCCAGTGTGTTTATTATAATTTTAAAAATAAAATAATTATATGTTTTACATATATGTATATTTTTAAGATTTATATTAAAAAATATTATTAAGTTTATCAATAAGTATATTTTTAAAGATTTATATTTATGTTATTTTGAAATATAGTTTTTATATATATAATTTATCTATTTAATGTTTATCTTGAAATGGTATATTGAAATGATATCGATATTAAAATATTTTATTCCAATACCTTAATCAAAACAGTTGCCAAAACAATATTCAAAACTTTGGTTCGAAAGGATAGAGAGTGAGGTGCGAAGGCAGAGAGGGGATGCGAAGGGTATCACCATATATACTATCATTTTACTTACATTTTACAATATATGATGTAGCGTATTTATCACTATTTAATAATAAAAAAATATGTAATAAATAATTATTTAATAATAATAAATATATCATATTTTACTTAATAAAATATAAATAAAATGATAATACATTATATAAAATTTTGAATCTTGCGGTGGGTTGCTCTTATAGTTTCTTAGCCCGACCGCATCCCAGGTTACTGAAAAAAAAAAATAAATAAAATTTAAAAATAAAAAACCTTCGTGATGTAGGCCGCCCTTTTTCGAGTCATTGTTTATTGATTAGTTGGAATGGTCGTCATACGTCGTACCATTAATCATTAGGGTTCAATTATTAAAGAGAGAAACCTAGCTAGCTAATACCTACCTAGTATAATATATATATATATACACACACTAAAGAATTTAATATTAAAGTTACTTTTGCATATTGTGCCAATAATTTGGTATCGTTTTCTCTTCCAAAAACCACCGGATGTTATACTATATTAGTAGTGTTTCCTTTTCACTACAAGAATCTAGGTTTTTCACAGCGATTTTAGTGCTGCTGCCAAAAAATTCGCCGCAATATATATAATATTACGACGACTTATTAATCACTGGTTGCAGTGCAAGGAGTAGTGGCGATAAGTGTCATGTCTAATATCCCAGCACTTAAAATTCTTTTAGTGGCGATAACTGTCGCTGCAATATAATGAATAAAATCCAGGCGCCAAAACACCATTTTTATTTCCCTCCCCGCGGCCTCTAGTTAGTCACAGTGCCTCTCCTCCCTCGACTTCTATTTCACTCGATTTTTGTTTCACCTGCGACTAAAATCCCTTCCGGCGAGTCGATACGACAGAGGTGACGATAATCTCCCCTTCCGAATCGCTCCCAAAGCTCCCTCTCTCGCCTCCGCTACATGTTCGGCGTCAAATAGAAGCTTGGTCATCGTTTCCAAGCAAAACCAACGCTGTCCCGGCGACGCTCGGCTTACCCATTAGGTTGTATGTTACCCCCTTCAAATCTTAAACTTTCTAAACCGCATTGCGTCTACCAAAAATTAAATCCCCCTTTTGTTGAATGCATATGTACACATGGCAATCAAAGCCAAAATCGGCCTCTGTCCTGATCTAGAGCGGGGTAATTTCTTCCATTTCCTGTTAGTCAGAAACAAAGGCCGAGATAGTCCCAGTTCTTACTGTGTGCGGGGCTTGGCAGTCCATGGAAAGGGGTAATTTCTTCCATATGCTCATTATTTTTTCCAAACATGCATGAACATAGCACCATGGAAAGGGGTGACTTGGATTGTTGGATTAAATGCACAATTTGTTTTTTTCTGCTTCGTGTACTTTTTTTATATTTAATTTTATTTTTTTGTAATATGTCGATGCTGTGCATGTTCAATTCATTGGTTGATTATCATTCTTGGTAGTTGGTATTTTCTTATGTTCAACCTCAAATATATTTAGGTCTGATCTCTAGTACTTGTTGCTGCAAACCCCATTCATAGAATCTGTGCATTTGAGGTTAGTTTTAGGGCTAGATTCTAGGAAATAATTTTGGGAAAAACAAACTTGCTCCTCCAACATTGTCCATGCAAGCTTTAAACAATGGCATATCCTACCAACACTTTGTTTTTGTTCTTTCCAAAAATCTGGATGCTTGTTAATATCTGTGTTAGTATGGTAGGTTGCTTGAAACTAGGTGTTCTTTTCAAAGATCATCATGCTTATGTTTATTTATTCAAAAGGCTATCTTTTTAAGCTTGCTTATATTCATTCAATTTTGATAAATACTCTAATATGTATCAACACCCACTATTAGTTTTGCATCTACAACTTGGTCCCATGTTGTTACTTAGCATGACAAAACCGGGACAAATCAATGGTATATAATTTATTATGTTATAAATAGAACAGATTAAGATGTAAATTTCTTAAATTAATTAATCTAAACAATAAAACTTAGGTTGAGTTGAAAATTGAACTATAGGCAATAAGTTAAACACTGTGAATAGACCAATAGGAGTAAATGAGAGAGTAATGATAAAGGTTTCTGCAAAGTTCTAGCAGACTAGCACTAAATCATATGGAGGGTGCTCATAAATAATATCATCAGATGTCACTAATAAAATCTGATGATAGTCAAGAGCTGTTCCTTTCTAGTTTCTTCGAAGTGTGTTGTATGTGAAGCGTTCAAGAGGTTCACAATACTACAAGAGAAGTCAAACATGATCCTATAGGCCGATATCTTTGCCTAGCTACTTGTTTGATCGCTGAGTTCAAACATTATAGAAATTAAGTAACATTTATTATGTGGTAAAATGATTGAAAGTAATATTTGTCAGCGAATGATGGAAAGTATAGTTAACAAATTAATCTTTTTCTACTTCTTTATATATGTTAATTGTTCAATCTTGGGTGCTACTATTGGCTCTTGAAGGAGGAATTTAACATTTGCATACTTTTTAGCACCAATCAAGGTACTATAAAGTTGGTAGATTGGGTAGAAATTCTTGTGTGGCAAATCTCATACCTGTTTAGAAGTTCTCTCAGTTCCACACTGTAAACATTATCGTCGTCGGGAAAGTAAACTGTATTAACCCCACGATCCCGAACAGCTTCGCTACCTGAAGGCCCTTCTAACCAATGCTGCACGGCCTCCTGAAAACCATTATCCTCATGCCACTCTTCGAGGGCTTGTTGCAGTTGAGCCTGTTCCATATCTTCATTCCCCAATTCTTGGTGGTTAGAAGTGATTCCCAACCGGTTTTCATCAACACCTTCTCTAATGCCATCCCTCCATTCATGATATTCAACATTGATATCATTGTGAGTCTCTTTCCTCGGTTTCCATAATGTGTTCTGGCCACTGTTCCATCTGAGCGCTAGATTCTGGGAAAATTACAAGTGATTCTCAGTATGATCTGACGACCCAAGGGTATAACTTCCCTCAACAATTCGCTCAGATTGTCCACTGATTTCTTCACTAGCTTCTTGCACATTATAATGTTCTCCTGATCCATTCAGCAATGTCTCTACCTGCTCACTGGCAATGTTTTCTTGGGAGTTTTCATTCAAGCTTTGATCGGTACCATCTCCCCTTTGAATGAATATATCATTCTCTAAAACCTGTTCCTGGCAATCTTCTTCCTCAGCACTGGATTCTTGCCTTCCAATATTGTCAACAGCATCATCTCTTAAATCATTCCTACCATAATTTATAGACATAACGAGGTTCAGATCGTTCACTAGGTTCATCTTGAACATCCTGTAAATTGTTTGCTTGAGGCTGATCATTTCCCAGCCATTAATTTCATTGTTAGTTGAGGTATCAGAGTGGTTGCTGCTTACTTGACCAGATACAGAAGTGTCCAATCTGGAGCAAAATCCTTCCCTATATTCAAGAAATAGGTTCCATAGTGTTACTCCCAAAATACAAAACAACCATGGCTACTTCTATATAATAATTTTAACTTAGTTCAACAAGCAAAATATCATCATCAGAACACAACAGTCACATAGGAACAGAATGATCCAGAAAATGCAACAGTCATAGGATATAATGAATGCAATGACTTGGTAATGAATGAAATGACTCCGTACAAGATCAGATTTAAACCCAAATATCAACATAAGATCAGTATAAAGACCAAAATAAGCTTGAAGGTAAATCTAGACACTTGTAGTTTGAGAACAACTGAAATAATCCTTGACATTGTTTTCTCTCTGTTTTTCAATAAGAAGTACTGGACATTGTGATTAGTTATTTTCGCCATTATATTTAAACACATACATATTAACGTATAAATATGTATGTGTTTAAATATAAGGGCAAAAATGACAAATCGCATTTTTCTGTGTGGTGTGGAAATGATGAGTAGAATTTTCCCACTTCTCAGTTCTCATCTTTTCAACCATGGTTTGAAAAGTTCCCTAATTCTCCTTCAAAACATACACAACTATCTTCTAGAATTGTAAAATTCTAGACCAAACTTCATGCATTAAAATGTCAGTTATCATGGTATCAGTCATTAATTTGGAGCATGCTACAAAAAAAAAAATTAAGTTGGATAGGAAAATCTTCAACTTTCCTTAGGTTAGAATACTTCATAGCTCGTCTTGAAACCATTATAACTCCAAAACAATTTCTGAAACGACATTAACCTAATAAGACTAATTAATTAGGTTAATTCCAAAGTAGTTAACTAGCTAGCTAGATAGGTATATTATAAAAAAGATCATATCATCAAAATACTAGGCCACCACAAGTAAGGATCATAAAGGCCGTAGTCTTCTAGAGATCAATAAGGAACTTCTCCTCTTCCTATAGATTCAACTATTTCAACAATTTGTTGGTACTATATTACATTGTACCTGAACAGTAAGTAAATAGCTAGACTATTTATTATATGAACCCTTTCTTTACAAGATATTTTTCTATAGTTTTTCAAAGCAATATTTCTTGTTGTAATAACTTTTAAGAGTATCATCTATCATGATATATAGACCAGGTTGTCAGTTCAGCTAAGCACTTTTGGCTGTTACGTCTTCTTGTTTAGTTTTTTACGAACTCGTATCACCCTCGATCTATACAGATTAATCTGAATGGTTAAGCTATCACCCCACATGGCTACCAAAGGCCGGGTTAATAACTTGTACACTTTATCACAAGATTGTTATTGTTATTTTATTAACGCATATTTCAAATTATATTTCCTGGATGTAGTTTCTAGCTAGCTCCTGATCATATGCGCTATGTATCTCTCCAGTACTACTTATATCCAAACTAGTAATTGTTTAAAAAGTGTAGCTGCTTGTCTAACATCAGAGAGAAGTAATTATTGAATAATTAACCCTAGTGTTAATTATTTTGGATATTTAACGTACGTTGCTAGATAGGAGACTTATCTTTGTATCTACTCCTGATCTAGTTATCATGAATAGCTGGATCCAGGTACTATCGTCTTCCCCTAACCATGGTTTGAATGTCTTCCCCTTTCGATGATCTTCTATATGTCTTTAGCTAAAGTTTCCACCATTTCGATTTTATTTAACATAAGATTAGGCCTTCTTCTAATGGAAATAATTTATTTCCCTAGGAAACTAACGTGGGTATGTTTGATATGGAGAAATTTTGACCTGTTTTTTGAGATGTTGGGTATATTCTGCCACTAAACCCCTTCCACCCAAAAAAAACAGGTATGTCTCATTCCATAGTAAAAACCCCCTCAAACTTTTCAAGAACGCTGAGTCTCCAAAAACCATCTTCCAAATAATAATCTAAAAAATTGTTAAATAAAAATATATAACTAAGCCTGCAGCCACTCCAATATTTGGAATTGCTACCATGAGATATACTCGGAGCCACAACGTATGGGTGGTTTGATCTAGCTAGGCCACTCAATCATCAGCTTCTTTTCCCATAATTTGTGCTTCTAATTTGGCTAACATCTTCAGTTTTACTTTTGTGATAATCTATGCTCTATTACTTTATATTTTTTTCCTCTGCATGGTATATCAACATTAGGGACAACATAGATCGCCCTAACTAATGTTGATATTTGTGACGAAATATCAACTTCGCCCTAACGTTGTTTTTTTAGATGTGACATCTCTGTCCACTTAGCGGCTGCCCTTTTTGTTTTATGGCCATATTCCTATCAAATTAAACTTATTTAGTCCAGGAGCAATGATCGCTACACCTACGATATATGAGTTTTTACAAGTTCAATTTTTAGAGCTTTATTTTTTTCTGAATCAAGGATATTTATGAAATAAATTGTCTTAAAAAATATCAAAAATTACTAATTTTTATGTTGCACTATCACATTGATTGATTGTAAAATAAATATTAAATTACTTATTACGCAGTTTATCTTCTTTTTCCTAGGAAAATAAAGGTTTAAATGTCATTAAACCAGGTGTGAGATCACAGCCTTGGCTGGGTTTTGTTTCCATAGTTACCAGTACATGAGTTCCTTGATTTTTTGATAGATGTTTCTGTCTATTGCATGATCCATTTGTGTCTTTGCTGAAATAGAATGACCTGTATTGTTGGGTGGCTTACAGAGTACTTGCACTACTTTGGATTGCTTGATCTTAGCCTCTTCTCATCACTTAAAAATAATTTAGATGGGGGAAAGGAAAGGAAATTTGTTGTACAAATATAGATATAGACATATTGAGACAACAGCAAGATCTAAAACATGATCAGCATCTACAAACATGTAGTACACCATGTAATTGCATTCCTTCCAAGATGAGTTGGAAGGAATAAGTATTTTGTTGACTTCAGTGTTTGGGTAACACTTAATTGAGTTCTTTTAAGATGAAGTGCCAAAATCTTCTCCTCTTTTTGGACAAAGGATTTCCTTAAGGTCCTTTGTTAGAATTTTTAAGTTTGGGTTTCAGTACAAGCCAACAAAGCTAATTAAGTGAAATTCCAGCAATAATTTAATTACAATTTCCCCTTCAAATTAACTCCAGCCAAATAAACTCATAGTTATTTTCTACGAATTTGATTTATCATAAACCACAGCATATGACTTCAAACCTATTTTTTAGCTTGTTCTATGACCCACCAACCAAAATTGTCATGAAAGGTTGAGTAATCTCTACAGACTCGATATGTACTCAGTATTTAAAATAGTTGGATGAGTTGGATCTCCTTTGCTTTTTTTATTTCTTGGCAGCAAAAAAATTCGTCATCACCTGAAGAAATGCATCTGCTTACATACATCTAGTATCTTGGAATGAAATTAGATTCCAAAACTGAATGGTACAGCCCCAAATAAGCATAGTACATTGATAGTATATAAATAGCATTATGTAACAACATAATGCTATTCCCAAAACATTGCGCTTCACTGTTTTCAAATCATTTGACACAAAACTTGCTTAGACAGCCTATATATTTGCTGCAAAACAGATGGGAAATAAGAGTAATGCTAGGTAGTTTTCCATGTGCACTTTTTCAGTACTAGAAAATGCTTAACTGTTCATTACATTTATTGTTTTTTTCTTTGTTGTTTTTGTTTTTGTTTTCTTTATAAGTACTCATTTTATCAAAGAAATAGGCATCAGCCCATTTACAGAGGAGCGCTACATTTTTCCACAAAATAAGAGATGAAAACGACCTAGAAAACTACAACAGGTTCAGAAATTTTTTTCTTGAATTCTTCCATTCGCCTCCTCCGTCTCTAGGTCCTCCTAAACAAACCCTCGACCCTAGTATTGGCAGGAGAGGTTAAAGAGGAGGCGCCGTTTCGCTACAAAGCCTTGACTGAGCCCTCAGCTTCGTGTTGGCCCTCGATTTTGCTATATTTCTTAGAGTCAGAACTCTATAGTTCGATTTCTATGTTTTCTTTGAAAACCCATAGCATCGTAGATATTGCGGTGAAACCCACCATGACTACTGAAAAGAAGGTTGCTTACGACACAAAGCTGTGCCAACTGCTTGACGAGTACACTCAAATCTTGGTGGTGGCGGCCGACAATGTTGGATCCAACCAGCTACAGAACATTCGCCATGGGTCTATGTGGCGACTCCGTGGTGCTCATGGGTAAGAACACCATGATGAAGCGCTCTGTCCGGATCCATGCTTCCTCAACCTCATTCCCCTTCTTGTGGGCAACGTGGGGCTGATTTTCACAAAGGGTGATTTGAAGGAAGTCAGCAAGGAGGTTGCCAAGTACAAGGTTGGAGCACCTACTCGTGTTGGGCTAGTTCCTCCAATTGATGTTGTTGTCCCTCCCGGCAACACTGGACTCGACCCTTTACAGCCCTCTTTCTTCCAGTATCTTAACATACCAACAAAGATTAACAAGGGTACTTGTTGAAATGGCTCCCTACCCATGTCGAGCTTATTAAGAAGGTTTGACAAGGTCGACTCCTCTGAGGCTGCGATTGCTTGCAAAGCATGGAATAAGGCCATTCTCTTATGGTCTTATTGTCCTATCTATTTATGATAATGGCTCAGTCTTCAGCCCTGAGGTGCTTAATCTTACCGAGGATGACCTTATTAAGAAGTTTGCCATTGGTGTATCCGTGGTCACCTCATTGTCACTGGCTCTCTCATACTCCAGCACCTAGCTTCTGCACCACATATGTTCATCAATGCCTTCTAGTCAATGCTCTAGTAATTGCTGTCGCTACTAAGTATTCCCACCCCCAGGCGGAGAATACTCAGGAGTACCTGGACGATCCTAGCAAGTTTGCTGTTGCTGTGGCCCCCGTTGCATTAGCTTATTCGAGTGCTGGCCCGGCTGCTGTTTCTAAGGAGGAAGAGAAGAAGGAGGAGCCGGCTGAAGAGTCCGATGATGACATGGGTTTTAGTTTGTTCGATTAAGTTTGTATTGGTTATGTTTTTTCTTTAGGATGGCGATCCTTTCATTTACCTTCTTTTTGGATTTTAAACGCTGGACTTTATGTTTTATGTTCTTTTGTTCATGACCTTGTTCTCTCGGGAAATCACCAAGTTTACGTGTGCCCTCTTGCTTAGCACGTCAATATGCCTTTTGCTATTGAGTTGTTCATTTGGAGAAGTATCAACTATAAGTGTAATGAGGCAATAGTAACTTGGCAGTTACTATTATTCTACTTTATGCTAGCTAGTTATTTTCTACTAAAACTATGTTTGCTAAAAAATAAAAAAATACCGTTAAGAAAATTTACACAATTTTCCATTACCTTACCTTTTGCCCAAAAACCCAAAGTAGTCAAGTAACTAACCCTATAGTCTTCCAAACAGTGTTCTTTATCTTCAAAACATCTCTTATTTCTGCTTGTCAATATGCTCCACATTAGATAGCCCTTAGTTTGGTTTATGTAGTTCAATTTGTGATTAAAACCATTACACCTATTTATTTTCGCATACATTTTTCTTGACATGATTTTGTTTGTGTTACCATTCTGGTATTGATTTGAAACTGAAAATTACTCAGATTTTCCAATGCAGAGTAATAGGATGGACACCGATTGCTTTTGATCTAAATATGCGTTGAACTAAGGTTGATATATTTGTTTAGGGGCGTCATTTCAGCCAGGGGTGATCCGAACCAGACATCATTGGCCTGTGAAGGTAACGAATGCAATCATTGTTTTCAACTCCTTGTACTTGAAGTAGTTTCAATAATACTAGTTCCCATTATTGAAATCCTGATAGTCTTTTTTTAAAATAAATAGAACGTTGAAATGAATTGTAGACCTTTTTTTGGATATCTACATTGTTTACTCTTCGAGTTAGTCAAACCATACATTGACTATACCTCAATGTATGATTGAATTATTGTTCTAGCTTTTCTTTCACTTTGGATATTTCACATGACTACTTCTTGATTATGAACCATTATTATCTTTCCAGGGCATGTATGCCTATATATATCTACAGATGTGAAAATACCCATATATATATATACATACACATATATATGTTGGTGCCATCTTATGATGTCTAGATTTGGTGCATTATACTATATAGGGGTTTGTATCCATTACCGATAAATTACCATATAGCCAACTAGAGACTACGTAGTTAGCATCATTTCCGAGTTTGTCATCACGTTAATGTAGATGGCAACTTATCCACAACCAAGAACTCAAAATTTTCTTCCACATAATTTCATAAACAATGACCCATTTATCTTTTTATCTGCCCAATTCCCTGATGATTATCATCTGGTACATATACATGTACACAACCAATTATCCTTGTGCCATACATGACCATTAACCTCTGAATTAGTTAGTTTTCCAAGAAAATGAATGTTCTTCAATTTAAACATTTATTCTCCTGTCTACACTAACGTAAGGGTTAGTTTACGTGTCTAAATGATGACAAGTGATTTTGTTCACTCAATCAATGTTGGAGTACCATCGGGTTTCAGGCTTGTCCAATACTCGATCCCTAACGTACTGATTGAGCCGAAATATTACATATTTTAGCTATTTAAAACCAATGTATTTCAATTGTTTCGTGACATTATTTATTGGTTTTAGATGGAAAAATAGTTAATAAGCATAAATTCGAGTTGTGATTTTTAATTGATTAATATCATGTTTATGCTTAATTTTATAACTATGATTTAATTGAAAAATATTTCCTCACATATATAATATATTTTTAATATTTTTTTTTCCTTTTAATTTATTTCGAGTGTTAATTTAATTTTTTTCAGTTCAAATAAAATTCATGAGATCCGGTTCTGAGTCACGACACATGCAATATCAAAGTCTAGAAAGGGGGCTGAAACCAAATGGAAGCACTGGATTTTCAGAATTTACGGAAAGAGAATCGGTGGTGATTTAAAGAATTGGCTGGTTCTACTCTTTTATATTGGAGGTGCCGTGATTTAAGGAGGAGAAGGGAGAGACGTGGGACACTTGGTCTTGACGTTGGCGGAGAGAGCTGGACTCTTAGAGTGAAAAGAAATGATGGAAGAGAGCTGAAAGTCAAGGGGATTTGCTGGAAATGAAAGAGGGAGTCGGCTGGAAGTTTTTTTTAATTGGAAAGGAAGTTGGAATTCGGTGCTTGAAGGGTGTGAAAGTCGGTGCATGATTAAAAGGAGAAGATGCAAGGAGTGAGTGGTCGGGAGGAGAAGATTCTTGTTCTCGTCAGATTGAGGCCACTGAGTGAGAAAGAGAGTGCATCGAATGAAGTTGCAGACTGGGAATGCATCAACGACACCACAATCTTATACCGGAACACCCTGCGTGAGGGATCCACATTTCCAAGTGCCTATTCTTTTGACAAAGTATTTCGGGGCGACTGCTCTACAAGACAGGTATACGAGGGAAGGGGCCCAAACAATTGCTCTTTCAGTTGTCAGTGGTATCAACTCTAGTATTTTTGCATATGGGCAAACTGCAGCAGATAAAACAGCAGCAGCATCTCACGGCACATGCCAATGTCAAAAATGCAGAAACATGGAGCCCACAGCACATGCAGTTCAGACATGCAGAAAATTAAACTCACACATGTACCTGGACAGCAGCAAAGAAAGCAAAGTCTTTCACGGCACCTTCACCACAAAGCAAAGTCTTTCACGGCACCTTCACCACAATGCAGAAAGTCTTTCACGGCAAACCAAACTTCAATGCAGCAGCATCAATCACGCTGGAATTCAAAACAGAAAAATAAAGCTCAACACATACAACTCACGGATGCAGAAAAATAAAGAACAAACACAGCTGGAAATCAAACCGAACATGAAGAAATTGAAGCACTCGGACAGCACCAATTTCTTGAAACAAATTGCACCCAAAAGTCTTGAAATTAGGCTGCTGTCCCTCCACCGAAATTCTGCACAAGATGAGCAACAAAAAGTCAAGAAAATTAGGCTGCTGTCTCCATGAAATCCAGCTGCTCTTTCCACCGAAAATTCTACATCAATTGATCATTGAAAAAGTCATCCAACATGTGTTGCTTTTCCACCGAATGAAGGCTGCTCTTTCCACCGAAATTCAGATGCTTCTCCACCAAAAATTCTGCATCAATTGATCATTGAAAAAGTCATCCAACATGTGCTGTTTTTCCACCAAACATGTGCTGCTATTTTTCGAAATTGGACATTCAAGAAGTGGTAGAAGGGTTCTTTAAATAGGGGTTGGACGTGTGGAGTAGGGAGGAATTTTTTTATGCTTTGTTTTAGTGTTGTTCTTATGTTCCTTAGCAGTTTTTTTTTTTTTAGTGAAGTTGTTGCTACTTTAATTCTTGCATGAAGTTTTGGTCAAGTTGTAATTTAATTGTTGCTAAGTTGATTTTTAAGTTGGTTAGTAGGTGGGGATGTGTGAATGAAATAAAGATGGAGTTGTGTTGAAATGCAAAATTCAAGTCTTAGTATTCGGAATTTTTTTTTCTTTTGGTTGCAATGCTATGTTGTTTTAGAGTTTTTATTAAGTGTGCTAAGAATTGCTTTAGAATTTTATTTCATTAAGTGTAATACTTTAAATTCTAGCAAGTGTGTTAAGTGATTTCATGGATTAAAGAATTGTTTTAGAGTTTTTATTAATTGTGCTAAGAATTACTCTAGAATTTTATTTCATTATGTGTAATATTTTAAATTCTTGCAAGTGTGTTAGTTAATTTCATGGAATAAAGAATTGTTCTAGATTTTTCATTAAAGGTTTGGAGATTAATTTTCAAGAGTGTTACATGAGAAGTTGGTTCTTTTTGTTTTGAATTTCAATTGAATGGTGAAGGGGAATTTTCGTTCAGACTTTTTATTCTCTATTTTTATTTAACTTCAGTTTAAAGTTTATAGAATACTTTTGAGATTTTTGGTTTAGAAGTTTGGGCAATTTATTTTCTGTTTACTTATTTCGTGTTATTTATTTTTCTCACTTATTTAATCTTTCATTTCTTTGGGCATTTTAAATTTTTAGTGCATGTTTGTCAATTACTTTCTAATTTAGTTTAATTCTTAATTTAGTTTCATTAATTTTTGAATTTAATCTATTAGTCATTTACATTTCAATCCGACAAACAAATCTAAAAATATGAATCTAGTCCATGACTAGTAACCTCTCCATCCATTGCACATACCATCCACTTGTTTTCTCTTTGTGAAGTTTTTCACACTTTTTCAACGAGTTTAATTTTTGAGTAACTTTCCCTGAGGAGACGATCTAGGAATTTATTCCTAATTATTATACGACATCCTCCTGCACTTGGGATAGCCTTTGTGCTACTCATTTTTGAGTGAGTCACGTACAACTGTGCAACATCACTTAGTCCACTAACTCATAGTGCACTCATGAAAATAAATTTGTAACATGCCCACCTTTCTCGTATGAAATGAACTCAAATATGATACACTTGCTTCTTCCATAAGGTACAAATATACGATTTATATCAACAACGTTTGTGATCATACCGTACTTTGACTTCGGCATTGGACACAGCTTATTCATACATCATTTTGTCTTGGCCATACTATCCATTGACCATATATTAGTATTCCACATTTTACAGCCAATTCTAATAGCTCATGTGACTTCATCAACTTTCTATGGGAAAACGGCCTCTGTTGATTTAACTCTATTTCCCTTCAAATTTTTTTTAGATGGACAAAAGTTGGATGAACGTTGCCGATAGACTTTTATCACCTGTATATGCCGAAGGGGTTAAAAATTTCCTCACACAAGCACGAAGCCATGCTGGTGGACGGGATCGCATTCAGTGTCCATGTCGTACATGCCTTAACAATCTATGGTTACCAATATTTGAGGTGGAATCCCATTCGTTTATCAAAGGGATCAATCCAAATTACACCCAGTGGATATTTCATGGGGAGGAGGAGACAACATTGAACGTCAGTGACGATGATGCTGGTGATGAGCTTTTACCAGAAGATGATTACATCGATGACATGCAACATATGTTGGATGACATCCGGTCAGGCACCTTTGTTGATGTGCTTGAGGACAACAAGGATGCGCCAAATAGGCCACCAATACCATCAGATTCACCACCACCTACTTTTGAGAAGCTATTGGAAGATGCCCGACGTCCTCTTTTTGACGGGTGTACTAAATTTACAAAGTTGTCCTTCATTGTCAAGTTATTACATATCAAGTCAGTCGGTGGATGGTCAATTAAGTCATTTGACATGCTCCTTGATCTATTGCAGTCTTCCTTTCCTAATGCGCTTTCGCCACAATCATATGAGGAGTCAAAGTCTTTGGAGCGCGGTTTGGGATTCGATTACCACAAAATCCGTGCATGCCCCAACGACTGCATCTTATTCTGGAAGGAAAATGCCGATCTTAATGAATGCCCTGTATGTAAGGCTTCGAGGTGGATTCCAAATACACATGGATCACGCATTATACCTCAAAAAGTGTTGCGCCATTTTCCGTTGAAACCGAGATTGCAACGTCTCTTTATGTCTGCGAAGATAGCAGGTGAAATGAGATGGCATAAAAACCAACGGGAGATAAAAGATACCATTATGAGACATCCGGCTGACTCTGAGTGTTGGCAGAAATTTGATAAACATCATAGTTGGTTCGCTTCGGATCCTCGTAATGTTAGGCTCGGTCTAGCAAGTGACGGCTTCACTCCGTTCAACAACTTGGCTAAACCTCATAGCATTTGGCCTGTGATCCTTGTCCCATATAACTTGCCGCCATGGTCATGCATGAAAGACCAATTCTTTATAACATCTTTGATTATTCCAGGCCCAAGGTCACCGGGTAATGAGATCGATGTTTACTTGCAGCCGTTGCTCGATGAATTGCTTGAATTTTGGGAATATGGGGTACCTACATATGATGCCTCAACTAAGGAGATGTTTAGGTTGCATGCTGCGTTGTTGTGGACAATCAATGACTTTCCTGCATACGGTAATCTTTCTGGCTGGTCAACAAAGGGAAAATTAGCTTGCCCGTCTTGTAATGCCGACACAGACGCCAATTGGTTGAAATATGGCCGAAAACATTGTTATATGGGACACCGATGTTTCTTATCGCCAGATCACATGTGGAGAAGGAGAAAAGGGTTGTTCAATGGTAAAGAAGATTATCGCATGCCACCAAGGGATATAGGAGGATACGATATTCTAACTCAATTGCAGATGATTGGTGATGTAATGTTTGTCAAATCTCATAGGAAGAGAAAATGTACTGCTGAAGAGCTGAACTGGACAAAGTGTAGCTTCGACTTTAGCATAATTTAGATGTTATGCATATTGAAAAGAATATTGCTAAAAACATCTTATTCACTTTAATGAACACTTCAGGAAAAACTAAGGATAATATCAATTCAAGGCGTGACCTGGAGATATTGGGCTATAGAAAAGAATTACATTTGAGGCATGAAAGTGATCATGTAACAATGCCAAATGCTATGTACACATTTCATGGAGATGAAGGGAAAAAATTTTGTAAGTGGCTGGCCGATATCAAATTTCCAAACGGGTTCTCTTCCAATATCTCGAGCTGTGTTTCTCTACGCGATTGCAAAATCACTGGGTTGAAATCCTATGACTGTCATGTTTTCCTTCAAAGACTACTCCCAATCGCTGCGGGGGGTTTTTTAAAAAGTGACATTGCCTTGGCTTTGACTGAACTTAGCACTTTTTTCAAAGAGTTGTGTGCTCGAACACTGGATGTGAATCGTCTATCCCAGCTCCAAACTGATATTGTCACCATTCTATGCAAACTAGAGATGATATTCCCTCCCTCCTTTTTCGATATCATGATCCACCTAGCTGTCCATTTGCCTCGTGAGGCCATACTTGGGGGACCAGTACAATATAGGTGGATGTACCCATTTGAGAGATATTTCGGAAAATTCAAGCGGTATGTTAAGAATAAAGCCCGACCAGAAGGTTCAATAGCTGAGGCCTACATTCACACTGAA
This sequence comes from Carya cathayensis, assembly GCA_011037825.1. NCBI lineage: Eukaryota > Viridiplantae > Streptophyta > Magnoliopsida > Fagales > Juglandaceae > Carya > Carya cathayensis. The sequence continues at coordinate 780,112 of QGSO01000193.1, read as the reverse complement.
TGTCTGACCTTTTGCTCCATATACCTCAAAGATGTTGAGACGAAGTTCAGACGAAGTTCAATCAAGCGGACCGTAATATTGATGCTGATGAAGAGGAAACTATAGATGGATTCAAAATTTTTAACCAGAAAGTTCGTACTTTGGGTATAGCTTCCAATGTGTAATTAGAAGATAAACGCTTTAAGGCAGCCATCTGGTATGTGCTCAACAATTGTTCGGAGATTGGACCCTATAAACAGTAAGCATAAACGAGTTTACTGCAAAATCTACTTACATTCAAATTTAACAAGTTTGATTATATATGCAACAATAACGTCTTGCCATTGTTGGTTTGCGATGCAATTGCCAAATCTAGGGAACACTACGAGATATGTAAGGTGTAACACCCAAATTGCATCGATCGCACACATCAAACTGACTTTCCAACTTGGTTCAAGCACCGTGTAAGTTCTACGAGATCCTTATCTACGTTGAAACATTATAGATTTGATGACATGTTTTGGAATGATGATTTTTATAATTTTGTTCACATTTTCAACAATTAATTTTTTAGATCCAGGAACATCGTACCAAGAATCCACTTGATGTATCCGCTGATCTGTATGCGTTGGCTTGCGGGCCTGACCATTGGGTTGCATCATATGATGCTTGCATAATAAATGGAAAAAGGTTTCATACGAAGCATCGTGAACTGCGTCGCCGTACACAAAATTCTGGGGTGTTGGTAACTGGGGACGAGGCCACAAATAACGCAGACTTTTACGGATGTCTACAAAATATCATCGAGTTACGCTACATGGAGTGGCGTCGGGTGTACCTATTTGAATGTGATTGGTTTGACGTTGGTGATCGAAAACGAGGGGTGCGGGTGGATGACCATATGATTAGTGTCAATATGGACAGGACGTGGTATAAGGATGAACCATTCGTATTGGCGAGTCAGGCTGATCAATGTTTCTACATAAGAGATTTAAGGGCGAAAGGGAATTAGGGTGTTGTGCAGAACTATACAAATAGAAATGTATATAACATTCCGTCCGTGTCGATGGTTTTGGAAGATATTTATGATGGCGAGCCAAGTCCTAATGAAGCCGATCAAGAAAGTGAGTCATCAAATTATTATGAACCAGTTCAGTGCAATAATGCAGATCCAGTGTCAACTCCTCTGGATAGGCTTGATATACCACCTAGTCATATTGATGCACGAGAAGTCATGGATGTGGATGGTCAAAGCATAGATGCATCTGGGTTTATTAATGATGACATGACTACTTCTGGTTCTGGAGATGCGTATACTGAGGGGGAATGTTCAGATGAGGAGGACCTATCCACAGACCAAGAGGATGTGTTAGATATATAATTACAGGACAGAAACAAATATTCATTAAGGTATATACAACATATTAAAACCATTACGAAAAAAATTCATTTTTTTATTTATTTCGTAAAACCATTACGTATAATTTATATATGCTAGGACTGAACTACTATGTGATGTTGAAATCATTTATGTTTTCATATATTTATTTCCAGAAAATTTGTTTGCCTTCTAATGTGTTTCATATGACTCAAATTGCTCAGGTGAGGGGAAAACATTACTACGTAGCATTAAGGCTGAAAATTCCAAGTTTGGGTAGGAATTGCTTTCTCATATCTCGACCAATTTATCATGCAATCCCATATTCAAGTTGGAAGCACGAGGAGCACTATAAATTATCAAGGTATATAATTTAGATCGATAAGTTATTCCTTTCCAAATACACATGCTGATGAATAAACGGGTTAGGCTACGCATGAAGTATTTGAAAATGGTAGATAATTGATCTTATTTCTATTGTTGGCTGTGAGTTTTAGATTATTTTGTGGAATGGAATAGACATTTATTACAATGATATTAACTCATACACACGCAGGTGACCAAGCGGGACCTAGTTCTAGAGGCAGAGGGAGACTCCGGGGTGTTCGTGCTAGGCGCCATGTACCGTACTCGGCTCGCCACAACCGACCACAGGGAGCAAAAATCTCCTTAGTGTACAACCCTGAGGAGTGTAATCAAAGTTCATCGGATGAGTCGACACAGCCCCCAAGTCCCCCACCACCAGCCAACCTGATTCCCACACCTGCGCCTTTTAGGGAACCTTTACCACTGCAGGAACAATCGCCAGCTAGAGAAGAGGCAAACTTGGAAGACTCCAGTATACCACGAACTGGTGTGTGTTTTTACAATATGAATGCATTGACCTATTTATATGTGTGTATAAGTGTAAAGAGATTTTATAATGACATATACTAATCTAGTTCAAATTTTGATATATAGTTGCGGATGCCCCCACAGAGCCCGAAATTACGCAGCAACAGAGAAAACGCATTCGTGGGCCCGCTAGATGCATAAAGTTTGAGAAGGTGAGGAAGCACGGGAAAGTGCTTTTAAAGATAAACGATGGTGAGATTGCCCCGTGTTGTGAACACGCATCAATGTTCACAACACGAGTATCATGGATTGTAAAACAATATTGTGACATGAGTCATGCTCGCTGGACTGATGTCCCACAAGCCATGAAAGAGGAGCTCATTGACCGCGTTCGGGTAAGTTATTGGGTTGATTACTTTCATCTTATGAGTTGGAAGTGGTTTAAGTAGTATAACCATCACATTAATACTAGTTTGCTCTGTCATTGTAGTCTGACTTCGTGTTCGATTGGGAACGCGAAAACCACAGATTGACGGTGACAAAGGCACTTCGTAAGCGCTTCAACAGCTTCTATC
>QGSO01000193.1:744846-772346 GCA_011037825.1 Carya cathayensis | reverse complement strand
CAAATGACGGGTGGCCTAACCGACGGTGCCAAAGCAAAAACTGTTCCACTTTGAGGTCGCTTGGGCGGTGCATGTGGTGTGCTTGGCCGACACTAAAATCATCCATATAATAGAGCCCCCCCTCTTAGTACCACGCCCAATGATCTCCTTGGTGAGAATATCCTGAATAAGACAAAACACAGGATAAATGAGCACAACACAGTTCAAGTCTTTGGTAACTTGACTCACAGAGAGTAACTTGTGAGAAAGAGAAGGAACAAGTAACGTATGGGATAGTGGGAGGGTTGATGACATCATCACAGTCCCAACCCCTGTTACCGAAGAGATGCCTCCATTAGCATTGGCGATGCTAGTTTGCCGGGGAGGAGAGTGCTGAGAAAAGTCATTTGCATCAAATGTCATATGGTCCGTTGCTCCGGAATCCAGTATCCAAGAATTGCAGTCAGCCTCCCGAGAAGAACTAAGTAGAGCATTACCTGCGTTAGAGTTGGAACTATCGGTTGGAATAAGGGAAAGATGTGGTTCTGCTGCAGCCACCGCAGCCTTGCCTGTGCTATCATCATGCCCACCTCCATCACGCCGCTTCCGAGCCTGAAGTTCATGCCACCAGTCAGGATACCCGTGAAGTTTGAAGCAGGTTTCACGAGTGTATTTTGTACTCCCACAGTGAGAGCATTTGGTGCTATCAGAGTTTACGCGAGATTTGTAGTTAGGACCGGATTTGCTACCATGCAAAGAGGGAGACCCAGAGGAGACTTGAGACTGTGAGCCTTGCTTGAGACCCTTGAACACCAAACCTGCTCCTGGTAAATCAGCGGGGTTATTTGTCGTCATTACCACTTGACGAAGAGCTTCCCTTCGGACGTGTGCATAGGCTTGCTCCACCGTTGGAAATGGCTTTATCTGTAGGACATCACTCCTGATATAGTCTAAGCGGTCATCGAGACCATCCAGAAAAACGTAGACTCGATCTTCTTGAACGAGTGTATTGTAATGTTGAATATCGGTTGGGCATTCCATCGGGTTTGGGCGACGGAAGTCAATTTCACGCCAGAGGCCTTGAAGATCAGTGTAGAATTTTTCTATAGAGCTACCAGCCTGTTTAAGGCGGGCCACGCGTCGCCGGAGATCATACACTTGGGAGGTGTCACTGCCATCAAAGTATGTAGTAGCAATTGCATCCCACACCAACTTGGCTTTTGGGAAGCGAATGAAGTTACCGATAAGAGAGGATTCCATAGAGTTAAGCAACCAACCTTTAACAATAGCGTTGTCGGTGCACCATCGTCGAAAGGCCGAATCTGTCTGAGGAGGTTGAGGTAGGTCGCCATTTATGTATCCCAGTTTGTCTTTGCCCGAGATATACATCTCGACCACCTGGGACCAGAGAGCATAGTTGGTGCCATCCAACTTGATGCCAATCGGTGCAATAGCACTATCGGAGGTCTGGGTTGGGGCTGAAGCTTTATTGAAAATTTCAGTCATTTTCGTGGTCAACTCGGCTAGGATGGAGGAGGATAGAGAGTCATTTGCAGGGAGTCTATATCGGCCATGGAGGAAGATGAGAATGGTTAGGAAAGTGAGGGAGACAAGAGTGGTTTGGAAAATGATAGGAGGATCGGATGCTCTGATACCATGTCTCACATGTAGAAAAGAAAAACACTTCTTATTTTCAATTCCCCTACATTACAAGAATGTGAGTGAGTGGGTTTATATAAAACTTCTAATAGTTGGTGTGGTTGGTGTATCCGTGAATCAAGGGTTTTGTTAATTACAAAAGTGTGTCTCTTTAAACAAGTGGAAGACAACAAGTGGAAGACAACTTAAAGCATTATTCCTATGGTCTATAATTAACTACAACAAAGTGTCTCCCACTTCCAAAGAACAACTCACATCCACAAATACTGATGGCGGTCACCGTTGTACGGACACCAGGATGTTGATAATTATAGGTATGGCTTCATTTTCAATCAATTTAGCTACAGTAGTACTGAATGTTGGAAGAAAATATTAGGAGTTTTCCTAGTTTGATCAAGTATTAATATTACTACGTAATCTTCATCATTTTTTTTTAAATGATGTTATGAACCTTCTATATAATAATTTGGTTAAAAAAAGGCCCAAATAAAATTGTCAAATTCTCCTTCAGTACTACAACTTAACTGAAAAGAAAAGAAAATTAAAGTGAGATTCAAAGAGTACTATGATGCTTAATGCGGATTGCAAAATAATATATGACAGATTTCATGGAGAGTAATTAATTAGAAGTGATGTTCATGTAGTCTAAGTAGGATCGTAACAATGTCCAAGCCACAATTATACATACGTTGATACATAAATACATACATATATACATATACATATTCATTTATATGTGTGTGTGTGTGTGTGTATTGAAAGGTATATATGTAGCTTTGAAAGGTGATCGAACACCACTCGATTATTTTACAGTTTTCAATATTTATAGAAATTTACGAGTGCTTCAGGTAAGAAGCTTTTACGAGGAATTGGTGTGAAATAATAGATGTTGCCATATATATTGTTTAAATGCCCCAGGCCACGTGACACACGTCTATTATGACTGCTTACGAACGTAAAGCAGTGCCACGTGCGTACATGCATATATGGCACCAACGAGTGAAAATGGAACTTATTAATAATGCTCCAAATTACTTATATTATTTTAGCTCATTTTCGTTAAATAATGCTCTTCCTGATCAATCGTGGACAGTAGGTTCTTGAATGATATAATTAACAATACATGAGAAGGAAATTATATTGATCAATAGAAAAAGATATATATATATATAATAATCTGAAGAAGATTAGAAATAAGAAATGATCATAGAGTAATTAATTGAGGCGGTTTGAATTTATCACTACAAGAAAAACGGGCTATTGCGACCAATTAATAGCAACGAAAAGAGTATTAGCAACCAAATTGTTTTTCTTGTAGTGTTAGAGCTAGCCCTATATACATATATATTATACGTACGTAAAGTTCAATAATAAGGATTTACTTTTATTATAGTGACTTGTATTTTTCTGTAAGAGAAAATACACATTTATAGGAAGGCCAGGAACCAAAAGCTCAACTTCTTGTGTAAGAGCTAAATGGGTTTGAGAAAAACAATCCGTGATGTGCATTAAAATTTAGAGCAAAATGGGTTTGAGAAAAACAATCCGTGATGTGCATTAAAATTTGAACCATGTCTGAAAAGGGTGCCATTATACATGCAGTTACATTTTTCCTTTCTAATTTTGGGAAAATAGGATGAAAAGCCCTGATCTTCTTGACGTGGAATGAAATCTAGTGATGAACGGATCTTAGCTAAACTTGTACACTTTGCTATTGATGCTTTTGTTTAATCGAGAAAAGATGATTACGTAAAGCATTTATCTGTGTTTCAGGTGGATGAGGTAATTGTTCTGGACCTTTGAGAAGAAGGGGTTCTATTTGAGAGGTAAGATATTTTCGAGCATTCTCTAATAGAATATGGTGTGAATTTATGGGTTGGCAGAAATATGTGCATGGCTAGCTTTACATATGACGATTTTCAAAACTGAAATGCTCCTTAAATAACTGGAAGATTGCATTCTATTAGCATGAGAGTCTGAAATGACAAATCAATACCATGGGTACATCTAATTATAGAGGGTTCAATTTGAGATGCTGGAGTTTTTGGTTTAATGTCATTGGATGTGCAATAAATTCTCGTTCTTCTGTAGTGAAATGATTGAGAAAATGAAACAGCAATTAATGTAGTAGACTTGCAGTTAACTAAATTTTAGTGATTAGGAAAAGGAATTAGAATTAATGGTTATGATGTCCGAGACCTACGAATTAATGGTTAGCACAAAAAACAATCACATCAAACACATACCGTATACGTGCAACCTTATCAATGTTACCTAAACCATTCCATGACTTAAATTTGCCACATTTAATAAAGTAAAGAGTATGCAGGAGATAAGGAAAGAAAGTAAAGAATAGCTAGATAAATTACCTCTCCAGAAAGTGGTCCATTGTTCCTGATATTCACATCTTCAACTCCATTGGAAGCAGCCTTCACAAATTATACTTCAAGATATTTTTCAAGCGGGCCAGGGGGACGGGGGGCATAAGTTAAAAAATAGAAATAAGTTTTTCAAAGGCATGAAGGGGGCAACCATCACCTTGCCCTCCTTCCACTTGATTTCTGAACCAGTTATCTTGGTTGCTTCCTCAACCGTGAGAGAATGTTAATGTCTACACAGCTTTGGTTGTTCAAAGTAAGGATTTTCGTTCATATTCTGAAAAGTAGGAGTCCAAAATTCAACATTCATGCATTATAATTCCTCATTAAGAAACTATTAGACTGCAGAAGCGAAATATATGATAAACAGAATTGGCACAGAATAAACAACAGACATTTCTATACCAACACCTCAAAAGAATAGGAAAAATGATAAGGTCAGCTAAGCAAATGTAATTTAGTACCCAGACTTCACATGTTTGAAATCCTCCACATTATTAGAGTCTATGTACTTGAAGAGTTTAATCAAGTATTAAATGAAGGAAAATAAATAAATTGTAAGAGCAAATATTCCAAGGGTGCTGCTTAACAATTAGTATCCAACATTGGTCTTCAGTGGCCTGAAAATTAAAAAACTGAATCTCTTAAATTTTTTAAATTTAATTTAAAAATTATAGGACCAAAACCCATTAGTTGATGTCAGAATGATCATTCCAATTAACAAATATTTCAAATCATGCACCAAACCTTCTAGTCTTCCTCACTCAAGAGATCACAAAGTGCAGGGTGGCACAGGAACTGCATAGACCAAAAATTTGCAAGTCATTAGTAAATGCAGTTAGTATTGAAGTGAATTGATACACATTTTTTTAAACGAGTTGTTACACATCACCAGAGCTCGAACTTCATTAATTAAATACATTGTAGTATATATTTTGAGGACGGATATATTTATGTTTCCATCATATTGAGGTTGCACTTCACTCTTGGGGTACAGGTGGCGGTGCACAGAGAATTGTCTCGATATGTACCTTTTTGAGAGATGGACATACCGGAAAGGGGCCTGATTGAGAAGTTGACTGCTTTAAAGGGATTTAAAGCGTATAAATGCAACCTATGGGGGTAGATCTTCCTACTGCATAGCAATTGAGCAATTCCTTGATTTATTCGACCATGGAGCAATTATGGGGCCGGGATGCACTTAAAACAAAGTCTAAGGTAAAATCTTAACATATATCTTTTGATAAGTAAGGTAATATTTTCTTCTTATAAATTGTTAGTTTTGAGGATTCTATAGTAAACAAGTTCTAATATTTTGATGGGGTTTCACTGTTTTCATGATCAGCGGAAATACGGATGTACTGACTTAATGCAATAGATCAGGAGAGTTCATGATCATAGGGGTGATATGGCCATTCAAGCTGCTTGGGCCAGCGAGCTCATAACGTCAATTTTCTGTGTTCGCCACCTTTGTTGATCAAAGGCAAATGCCCAAAGAAAAAACTGTCGATGAAAAGTCTGATCTAGTGATAGTAGAGTGTTCAAATCAAATATATAATAGTGATGACGAGATATGATGTAATTAATAGCTCAGCTTGTTTGGATATCTTATTTGTATTTGTGCACCACCCAGTGATAGTTGATATATGAGTTTTGTTGAATTGAATCAATTCAGAAATTGTTGAATTAAATAGATATGGAAATGTTTATGAAATGTAGATATGAAATGTCAATCAGGTACAATTGCATGAATGAGACCCATTATTCTTATTGTTAGACCCAGTAAGAATAATGGGTTATAAAAATTCGATTTTTTGGTTTTCATAGTGATTAAAAACTCGCCGTCAAAAAATTTAAACGACCATGAAATAAAAAGCGAAGAGCACTAGATATTCCTTTAGCAACGATTCTTAATCACTGCTAAATAAATTAACAACGGAAAATAATATGGCAGTGAAACAAACATCGCTGCCATATTATATTGTAGCGAGTTTCTAATCGCTGGGAAAGAACTCTAAAAACAGAAATTTCTATCCCAGCAATTAAAANGGGGTCACTGCAATTCTTTCAGCCTATCATTTACACTGACAATTCTAAATAAGACTACTTAGTGGGATTTTCTATTTTATCACTAAAAGAAATAAAGACTAATGTCTAAACATTCATAGATGATAAAATAATCACATTTTCACATGTTCAATTCACACATACATGTTATCACATTTAATAAAAATTAAATAAAAGATCACATGTAATATAACATTATGGAAAAAAATAATAGCATGAATATAACCAAATATTCACATGTTCTCATGCTTAATCTAAAACATTAAACAAAAGATCACATGTAATATATCAATATATCTAAGCATATATTTATTCATGCAATTTTATTTTATTTTATTTTATTATTATAAAAAGAAAAAACCCACCTAAACCAAAGAATATTCGCAGCCCAATGGTGCGCTCATCTCCTTAGTTTATTAGATGGTCTTGGGTTCAAAACCCCATTGTGCCATTTTAAACTGCACCTCCGTGATTCTTTTTTTTTTTATAACTGGATTAAAAAAAACGATGGAGTTTATATAAAAAAAAAACACAACGCAAGCTCGTGAACAGTGTTATAAAAAACACATATTCAATTTATATGCATATAAAAAACTGGAAGCAATTACAAAAGCTCTGATACCAATGTTAGAAAAAAAAATACAGCGGAAAGTACCTTAGGCTCAGCTTAAAGAAATGCTCCACAAGTTTCTCCAGCGCGATAAAAAACAAGTGTTTTCTCTTAGTGGTAAAGTGTACTACGTAGTTATAAAACTAGAATAACACTTTAACAAATCTACAGCCTAAAAACTATTTCAAGAGAGAACAAATGAGAGAGAGATTTTCACTATTCCAATTAGTTCCCAGAACCAAAAGGAGGGGGGTTATATATAGTCCCCCTACACGGCTGGCCTTAAAGGCCAGCCTTTATTATGCGTTATGGCCAACCTTAATTATGCTGGAAACGCATGGCTTAAAGCCATGCGTTTACAAGCTGTGTAACGCATGGCTTTAAGCCATGCGTTATAACGCATGCATGCAGAAAGGGGGGGTTTGCCCGTGTGGGCGCCCCCCTCCATTTAACACAAACATTAAAAAAACGAATGACATATGATTGCTCAAGGAAAGAATTAAAAGAGAAAAGCAAATCCGATTTGAAACGGTTGGGGTAATAAACGAAGAACAAAAGCTCTGTATTCACTATTTACCACGTAAGGAAATACACCATAAGAGAAATAGGCTCACACTACATAGAAACACTTCTAAGCAAAAGCAATCGTCACTGATTTTGCCTAAGAGCGCTTAGTGTTTTTATCTCTTTGTCTTTCCCGTTGCGCCTCTCTTCTACTGCCACCATCTCAGTCCGACGTCGACCTACTCAGTTATCTACATTCCTCTTTTCTAATCTATGTTTCTCTTTAAAAATTCATATGGTTTCTGGGAAATCACTGCATGTATGTCTAGGGACATTTTATTAACATTAATCTATTTGAATCAATATAAATCCAAATGAATTAAAGGTTTTCTAGTTTCATGGTGAAATGGCATACCAGAGAGGGAGTTCAGGGGTTACCTCTCTTTGATTTGCTAGCTATTATAGCACGTGCCTTTATTTTTTGTATGAAAACGTTCAACATTATTTTTATGACATTAAACAATTGATTCAACAACCTTTTATTTTTATTCTCTACCATCCAGAAGTAATTATTTGAAAATTTTATTGGAAATATTTATGCAAAATTCACATAGAAATGTAGAACTCGTTCACAAATCGAAGCCTAGATGAGAGTTCGACGTTCCTAGGTGGAGTGGACATGAACCAGTTGCCATCCATGGTGGACTGTGAGATTATCCTTAATCTCCTTCTTGCTCTAGTTGTCCACATACTTCTGGAAGTACACAACGAGAGCCTTAGCTATGCTCTGGTGAATGGTGAAGATTTGGGAAGTGTGGCCTCCACCCTTTACATGAACCTGCATGTCGATGCCGGATTAACGGTGCCTTCTAAGCAAGAGAATCAACTCGTAGGCCTTGAACCTCAAGATCTCTGATTGGGTTGCTCAAATTTGAGAGTCAAAGAAGGTGAAGAATGGGGTTGAGATCTTCGACGATGGCTGCGTTTTCTTTGGCGATGATCCTCAGCTTAGAGATAGACGGAGTGGATCGCCAAATAAAGGGGTGTTAGCCTCTATGTCACAAGAGGAGACAAAGTTGTGTGGGTTTCAACTGTGCAAACTCCAGTCGTGGGAGACGGGGGTGCCGTGTGAGAGGTGGGGTGCGAGCTGACACCATGCAAAGGGGCAAAGAGGGGGGTGTGAAAGGGGGTGCGAACTGACGCCGTTTGAAACAAAGTTTTAAAAACAATTCCATTCTGATTGAAATGGCTATAATTTTTCGTACCGAAACAGTAATCGGCACAGTATAGGTACCTATTTCATGTTGGGTCAAATTCTGGCCGTTCCGACCAATTTTGATCAATTTCAGCCGGATTTTGATATTCCGGCCGGAATGGTAATTATGGTCTGAAATGAAGATAGACATTGAAGCAATGACACTTTTATAAACAAGCTGAAGAATGAAGGATAAAATTGTCTTTTTAGCCCAATCTTCCCTTTCCGTATGAGACACCATCCAATATCCATAAAGCTTGCCAAACACTTTTCACAAAGAGAAATGCCAATGTGTGTCCCGAAATTTTTTTTATTTTTTTTACTTAGTGATTAGGAAAGTATTTTTTAGTGATGTCGTGAATTTTTTTTAAAAATGAATGTAACAATAAGCCTTCTTCTGTGTATATTTGGGCTACATTGGATGTAACACTACCCTTTCACAAATCAACCAATGTCTGAATCAACCAACTTTTCTTGTCTAATAAAATTTTATATATAATGTGTTTTTAAAATGCGAAACACTTTTTCGCCACCCATTTTGTACCACTCTACTTAACCGTTGTTTAAAAAAAAATTAACTTAATGATTAAGTAAATGATTTTTAATATATTAATGTATTTTTTTATATTTTAAAATTATTTAAATATAATTAAAAAAATAAAATAAAATAAAAATAAAAAACTTTTTTGGCCTAGGCGGCACCCCCAGTAGTAACCGTTTGGCGGCACAATAGCAGGACTCTTTTAAAATTCTGCTGCAACGATTGGAACAATTTTAAATAGAGATAAAAGTTAAATTTATAAAATTTTATAAAAATTTGCAACCCATTGTGTTTATTATAATTTTAAAAATAAAATAATTATATATTTTACATATATGTATATTTTTAAGATTTATATTAAAAAGTATTATTAAGTTTATCAATAAGTATATTTTTAAAGATTTATATTTATGTTATTTTGAAATATAGTTTTTATATATATAATTTATCTATTTAATGTTTATCTTGAAATGGTATATTGAAATGATATCAATATTAAAATATTTCATTACAATACCTTAATCAAAACAGTTGCCAAAACAATATTCAAAACTTTGGTTCGAAGGGATAGAGAGTAAGGTGCGAAGGCAGTGAGGGGATGCGAAGGGTATCACCATATATACTATCATTTTACTTACATTTTACAATATATGATATAACGTATTTATCACTATTTAATAAAAAAAAATATATAATAAATAATTATTTAATAATAATAAATATATCATATTTTACTTAATAAAATATAAATAAAATGATAATACATTATATAAAATTTTGAATCTTGCGGTGGTTGCTCTCATAGTTTCTTAGCCCGACCGCATCCCAGGTTACTGAAAAAAAATAAATAAAAAAAATTTAAAAATAAAAAACCTTCGTGATGTAGGCCGCCCTTTTTCGAGTCATTGTTTATTGATTAGTTGGAATGGTCGTCATACGTCGTACCATTAATCATTAGGGGTCAATTATTAAAGAGAGAAACCTACCTAGCTAATACCTACCTAGTATAATATATATACATACACACACACTAAAGAATTTAATATTAAAGTTACTTTTGCATATTGTGCCAATAATTTGCTATCGTTTTCTCCTCCAAAAACCACCAGATGTTATACTATATTAGTAGTGTTTCCTTTTCTGCATTGGATGCCAATAGGCATGGAAAGAATCAACACGAATTCAATGAAATGATCGGCATATATTTAAGTTTGCCTCTATATTAGACTAGAAGAATTGTTTTATACAACCTCTTAAATATCATTTTTCTTTTTCCTTTTTTTTTTTCTTTCCTTTCTTTTGTAATTTGCGATCATATTTTTTAGAATAAGTGGGAATTAAATACATTTTTTTAATAGAATTAAAGGTGTTAGTCCATGGTTAACCCTTCTCATTGAAATTATTAAAAACCATCTATCTATTAATCTAAAATTTTTATCCTATTAAAATATATGCCTCTTTTAATCATATATATTATAGACTACATCAATCTTAATCTGTTCCTAATGAAATGAGGACACAAAACACAGAGAATAAAGCGTAATTTGGCAATCCCTTAATAAAGGGTGAATATATATAAATATATATATTTCTGTCGGTCCTTACCCTCTTGATATACCATATCTAAGTAGTACTATAGTCTATAATATGCCTGTCAGTAACACCTTTGCAAAGATAAAGAAAAACTGAAATGGAGGTGTACTACTGTAAGGTGAAGCTGGGTGGGTCTATATTGTATTATCCTCTTGCATGCTTTGCGATGCTGATCCAAATCCTCCTTAATGCTTCTTGTTGTGGTGGTGGCACCGTCAGCATCCTCGTTAAGAGCCACGCCACTAATTTCGGGTGCGATGGCCGCCTCGAAGAATGCCTGATCATGGAGGACGACTTGGAGATAGAATTGCTGGTGAACCCCTACATAAGCCGTATGCTTGCTGATGGAGAAAATACTGGTTCCAACGCCTCCAAGGATTCCGAGAGAGCATATACTTGTGGGCAAAAGAATGACCTTCCTCAAAATTCACAGTGCACTGGTCAATCCAGCAGACAGGGCAACAATAACCCATGTCCACCGAAGTCGACGTACGCCCGATATAAATGTCCGTAACCTCACCCTCCGAATCCTGACATTAAAATGGGTTTCCTTTCAGCTCCGCATGACTTGCTATTTTGTGTCCTATATGTCTGGTTTTGTGTGTCATCTATATATATATATATATATATATATATTCCTGGCATGCCATGCAGGCCGGAATATGAATTCTGAGTCGTTGTTATATATAAATAGTTAAATATGTATATATGTATCTTTTATTGGAGAAGAAATTCGAAATTTCCTCAATGAACGTTAATTAATGAGAACCTTAGTTAATTAAATACAGATCATGTCATGTGTGGATATGGAGGGATCAGTACTTGTAAGGGTTAAAACTTAAAATTACCCTGATCAACCATATATATAATTCGAACACCGGCGCCGGCCCTCCCTGAATTATTCTTAGTTTGGTTTAATTCTGTTTTTCTTTGCTGCAATTGAGATTACTACGTACACGAAGGATGATCAATTAGCTCGATGCAGCTGGCCAGATGAAGAAAGCCAGAATTAAATTAAGCAATTAGGTTTCTGCTGTCTGGATCATGATCGTCTAGCTAGCTTGTCATCATGATCTATTTTTATAATTTTCTTTATTTATAAAACATAATTTAATTATAGATAGAGTCACTGCAAAACTAGTGGGATCGAAGAGGTATCGGCACGTGGCTCCCAATTGAAAAATTGATGGAACCATTAGTCAAACATGGAATGCACCCACCCACTAAAGACTTGTTCATCCAAGTTGGTGAGCAATTGAACATTATAATAAGGTCAATTAATCACAGGCCTTACAAGCAATGTTTTGAATACCGTACCGGATGGCGTACCGGTCAAGGCACTGGAATGAAATATTTCGGTATCGGTACCGTTTCGTGTACCGTTTCGAGATAGTCGATATATGAATAAATTATATATATAAATATATATATATAAATTATATTTCAAAATAATAGTCTATATATAAAGAAATTATACATGAATACATATATATATAAATTATAAATAGTCTGGTCTGAATTAGGAATCAAAAAATGAGTTTAAAATTTGAAGAAATGAAAAAAAAAAAAAAAAAAACTGAAGGCCGAAATATTGGCCGGTACCGGCCGGTACGCAGGCCGGTACAGGCCGAAATATAGGCCGGTACCGGCCGGTACGGCCGGTATTTCGGCCGGTACGAAACATATACTATATCCGTACCGGACCAGTGACCGGTACGAAAAATACCGGCCGTACCGGCCGGTACGGTACGGTATTTAAAACGTTGCTTACAAGGAATTAAAAAACAAACAATGCAAGTGGGTTCATTCCCCCGTGATGGAAAAAGATTCCCCAAGTTATTATTATTTTTTTCAATATTATAAGATCCATTAATATATATCTATTTCTCTTTCATTTGAAGTTCTTGAGTTCAAACAAGAATTTGAAGGAACCTCTTGATCCCCAATTACGTGCAACGTCGCGATAACATATTTAGAGCATCTTCATTGACTTGGCCAAATAAGAAGGTTGGCCAAAATTTACATAATCTACAGAAAATATATACTACACTGAATTAGACATCTCTAAAACAATTTAGATTTATGCTATACTGGTTGGCTAAAGATGGAGGATTACACTTGATTCACCAAATATTAAAATGCTAATTTCTCATTAGATTTACTATATTGGATTGTTGAGTATGTTGCTAGATATTTGGTTAGTAATTAAGAAATTTAAGATAGAGTTTTAGATGAGTTTAATCTCAATTTTTAGTTATTAGCATTAAATGACTTTTGAAAATATGATTTTTAATATTAATTTAATTATAATATAAAATATGATACAAATAAATTAAATAAAAAATTATTAATTTAAGAATATTTTATTATTATATAGAGAGTGAATAGCTAATCTAATGTGGAGATTAAATTTAAATAAAATAGATAAATATAAAAAAAATTAAAATATTGACTAAATTTTAAAAATGAATTTAGCCTTAGAGCGGGACCAACCACCCGTGACCATAAAAACTAAAAATAAAAAAAGACGACTTGCAAGACTTGTATTTCCTCCTCATGCTATCTGTTACATATTGTGTAGTACTTTAATTTCTTTTCTTTGTTTTTTTCTTTTTTGTCTTTTTCTATCAATAAACGATAATTATTTAAAATGAGGTATTGCTGTACGTCGTGATTGGGTGTGTTTTACAACCTCCAATCCTGACACGCCACTTCAATATATATCCTACAAATTTTACAAAAGCTCAACTACACCGGATTATTTTCTTTCTAAAATCTTAAGATATACATCCCAAGACTTTTAAAAATCCAAATGCTAATTATTTTTAAAATAATTATTAAACACCATTATTTCAACTGTCACTCGGGGTGGAACGGTCGGAATTAATTAATAATCTCAAAAGAGTTCTGCTATAAAATTGTCGAGTACATGCATGGAACATGAATTAATGCATGGACTTTAGAAAGGGATTCATGCAATTCTTACGTAATTTGGTTTTAAGTTTTTATGTGGAGAAATAGTTATCGATCATCTATTTTTAGGATACTAGAATGGACAATTTTTTTTAAAAAAATAAACTTATATATCGATCATCTATTCTAGTTGGAGATCTCGCTCATAATTTTCTTCTTTGTGTTCCTATTTTATTTTATATTTTCCATCAATTCGGAATCCTTAAAATGAAAATAAAAAGTATTTCGTAAACATCTTGGAATTAATGATCAGGCACGATGTACGTATATATGTTATTTTCAGATTTAAGTTAAAAAAAAAAAAACAGTAGTTATAATTTATTGGGGAAAAAATGGAATTTTAGATATTGTAAGGTTTTAATTCTAAAATATCATGTCGTTTTCCCAAATAAAATAAAGTTGATTGATGATATTTGGAATTAATATCTTCGTTTTACTGAACCATCGGGTTGATGTATATAAGAAAAAAATAAAGAAGACTGATGCAGTGAAATAAAGAAGGAAAATTCAGAGTAAAGAAATGAAATATTCATATCTGTAAACACGGTTGCATTATTCAAAGGATATACACTGTCGTATATATAGGCCAAATGAAAAAGCATCTTAAAGCATATTCTATACAAAAAAGGAAAGAAGGAATATAAAAATAGTTGGCTGTACAAATCGTGCATAACAGAAAAGATTCCAAAACAGAGTAGAATTTCATCAGGTGAGGTTTCTAGAATGTTCCTCTAGCTCATCTTTCTCTAGTGCTTTTTGCTCTTTCCAGCATGCCAGATGATTCATGCCTTGTTGGCCTTGCTGACTGTGTGTTAGCTCCTTTGGTTGTTTCCCACATTTTGACAGCCCCCCACAAGATGGAGAGTAGATATCTTCTACTCCCATCTTGAACAAGTGAGAGTAGAAGCTGGTTGAACATAATGGCTTAGTTAATATGTCAGCAACTTGTGAGCTACTACTTACATGCTCTGCAATCACACTGCCATCTTGAATTTTGTCACGAATTAGGTGGCAATCAAGCTCTATATGCTTGGTTCTCTCATGAAAAACAGGGTTGGCAACTATATGTAATGCTGCTTGATTGTCACAAGATAATGAGGCTGGTTGAGGATGAGGTATTTGTAGGTCATTCAGCAGATATCTAAGTCATGATAGCTCACAACAAACACTGGCCATAGCCCTATATTCAACTTCTGCTGACGACCTAGAAATTGTATCTTGCTTCTTTGATTTCCAGGAAACTAAAGAGCTGCCAATAAAAACACAGTATCCTATTATTGACCTTCTTGTGTCCAGACATGCCCCCCAATCCGAGTAACTATAGGCTCTAAGTTGTAGATTAAATGTTGAAGGGAAAAGAAGACCTTGAGCTGGTGCCCTTTTTATGTATCTTAGCACTTTGTGGGCAGCACTTAAATGTGGCATTCTAGGATCTTGCATGTATTGGCTAAACAATTGTATTGGGTATGCCAAGTCAGGTCTTGTGACAGTCAAATAAAGTAACCCTCCAACAAGTCTTCTATAGATAGAAGGATATGATAATGGTTCTCCTTGATCTTTTGAAATCTTCATGTTTTGATCCAATGGTATTTTGACTAGTGTTGCTCCAATTTTCCCTGAGTCAATTAAGATGTCCAATGCATATTTTCTTTCACAAATGTGAATCCCCTTTTCTGACCTTGCCACCTCTATGCCAAGAAAATATTTTAAAGTTTCCAAGTCTTTAATCTTGAATCTGTCATCAAGTGATTTTTTGAGAGAACGAATGACTTCCACATTGTCACCAGCTACTATAATATCATCAACATAGACTACTATTGCTGTAAATGAGTCTTTTGTGCTTCTTGTAAACAAACTATAATCTGCCTTAGCTTGCTGNAACTCTTTTGAGATTATTAATTCCGACCGTTCCACCCCGAGTGACAGTTGAAATAATGGTGTTTAATAATTATTTTAAAAATAATTAGCATTTGGATTTTTAAAAGTCTTGGGATGTATATCTTAAGATTTTAGAAAGAAAATAATCCGGTGTAGTTGAGCTTTTGTAAAATTTGTAGGATATTGAAGTGGCGTGTCAGGATTGGAGGTTGTAAAACACACCCAATCACGACGTACAGCAATACCTCATTTTAAATAATTATCGTTTATTGATAGAAAAAGACAAAAAAGAAAAAAACAAAGAAAAGAAATTAAAGTACTACACAACATGTAACAGATAGCATGAGGAGGAAATACAAGTCTTGCAAGTCGTCTTTTTTTATTTTTAGTTTTTATGGTCACGGGTGGTTGGTCCCGCTCTAAGGCTAAATTCATTTTTAAAATTTAGTCAATATTTTAATTTTTTTTATATTTATCTATTTTATTTAAATTTAATCTCCACATTAGATTAGCTATTCACTCTCTATATAATAATAAAATATTCTTAAATTAATAATTTTTTATTTAATTTATTTGTATCATATTTTATATTATAATTAAATTAATATTAAAAATCATATTTTCAAAAGTCATTTAATGCTAATAACTAAAAATTGAGATTAAACTCATCTAAAACTCTATCTTAAATTTCTTAATTACTAACCAAATATCTAGCAACATACTCAACAATCCAATATAGTAAATCTAATGAGAAATTAGCATTTTAATATTTGGTGAATCAAGTGTAATCCTCCATCTTTAGCCAACCAGTATAGCATAAATCTAAATTGTTTTAGAGATGTCTAATTCAATGTAGGATATATTTTCCGTAGATTATGTAAATTTTGGCCAACCTTTTTATTTGGCCAAGTCAATAAAGATGCTCTAAATATGTTATCGCGACGTTGTAATTGGGGATCAAGAGGTTCCTTCAAATTCTTGTTTGAACTCAAGAACTTCAAATGAAAGAGAAATAGATATATATTAATGGATCTTATAATATTGAAAAAAATAATAATAACTTGGGGAATCTTTTTCCATCACGGGGGAATGAACCCACTTGCATTGTTTGTTTTTTAATTCCTTGTAAGGCCTGTGATTAATTGACCTTATTATAATGTTCAATTGCTCACCAACTTGGATGAACAAGTCTTTAGTGGGTGGGTTCGGAATTAATTAATAATCTCAAAAGAGTTCTGCTATAAAATTGTCGAGTACATGCATGGAACATGAATTAATGCATGGACTTTAGAAAGGGATTCATGCAATTCTTACGTAATTTGGTTTTAAGTTTTTATGTGGAGAAATAGTTATCGATCATCTATTTTTAGGATACTAGAATGGACAATTTTTTTTAAAAAAATAAACTTATATATCGATCATCTATTCTAGTTGGAGATCTCGCTCATATAATTTTCTTCTTTGTGTTTCTATTTTATTTTATATTTTCCATCTAAAATATCATGTCGTTTTCCCGAATAAAATAAGGTTGATTGATGATATTTGGAATTAATATCTTGGGTTTTACTGAACCATCGGGTTGATGTGTATGCTGGAGTTATTGAATCTTTCACAATTATCTTCTAAAATGAATTGGTGCCTGCTATTGCAAGAAATTATATTTATAATTGTAGAGTATCTAATCGTTATATGTTTTATTTTATTTTTAAAAAAAGGTAAATATAAAAAAATTTAATTTTTTTAATAATAAAATTTATTTATTTTATAAAGAATATACAATGCATACCTAAATTATAACATATTAATAAATATACACAGTATGTCAGTCCATATGGGAGTACATAGACCCATGGGCCGTGACTGAGAGAGATAAATGATCACCAATCAGCCCCATTAGCATGGAGAATTCAAAGACCATTTACAGAATATTCCTATATTATTGACCATCTACAAATTAGCCGCTTCTCAAGGCGAGCAATAATTCACGAGAATCCCAACAAAAGAAGTATATTATTCTGCATTAAAGTCCGTGGCGAAAATTTTGTAATTGGGGGGAATTTTTCCAAACGTGTAATATTTATGTAAAATAAAAGTTTATAATTTATCATTTACTTGTAGAAATAAGATTCTAAAATACACAACTTATCATCTCCTTTAGATTTTTTATAACACTCTGTCATGACATAATATTCATTCATTATCATTTTTGTAATAATATTTTTAGAAGTTTTGATCATAATAAAGACTAACAAATGATTTTTCATGAACCCATCTTTCATTCTAGCACAAAAGCTAGTTTATATAAGTATATTCTGGTGCCACATTAGGTATATAATACTACAATTAAGGCCTCAAATAAAATTCTATTGCTTAATGAAATCTAAAAGATAAACCTTAAATTATTCGTTTAGTGTTTATTTAACTTTAATTTCTATATTAAGAAGTTTAGTATCATATAATCAAGAGCTTTGAGATCCATATTAATAAAATCATTATTCTTGTTAAGGTCGTATTTTGTATGCTTGGACAAAGTTCCTGCAACCTAGGCCGAAATGTTTCCACCTGCAATCACAAAGGCGAAGATGGGCTCAGGAGTGGTCCAAGGAGTCTCCGATGCTAAAGTCAGTCCTTCATCTAAGATAATCTTTAGGAGAGTAATAAAGTTTAGAAAGAGTTATTTGTACCTAGAGCATAACTTTTATGCGAGGTTCCGAGAGACCATTCCTATACCTGGTCTCAGAAGTCTATATGGCTTGTGGTGGCGCCATTATGCGGCATAGTATCTAAGGTGGCTCTATTAATGCGCCATGGCCTAAGATGTGGTATCATTAATGCGGCGTGACTTCTCAAGTAATATCTCCATGGCTGGTGATTGGTACGATCACGTCTTGCCCCCATCATCAGAGACTGGAGGGATGGCCATGTCTTTTGTCCCCTTGCCAACGTGAATCATTTAACGCTAATCTTGGCAAGCTAGTGTCAGGGTTAACGCATCCCTTTTGTCCCCTTCAATTACGTTGCATTTCCTTTTTGCTAACATGATTTGTGGGCCAGGCCCTTTTGCCAATTGCTTGGATATGTGAGAGGATGATCTAGTCCAAGAGAGGCCTTAGCATCTAACCCAAGCCCAACCCAGTGGGCAAAGAAGGCTCTATCAAAGAATGACACATATGTTATGTCAACTTGTGGCAGAAAGGTTTCATTATTTAGGTTGTGGCACTACCAATTTCTTCACTCTCCCAATTGGTATCATTGCTGCCACTACAATTGGGTACATATTCCCCCAAGTGTTCCGTTGCTCCCATGTGCTTCAACGTGTATGGATACATCAGCATGACTCAAGCTCTAACTATTCTAGCATACTTAAAACCTGGACATTACATGAAGATTCCACCATGATCGATGTTCATGGCACAGGTGGTAAGAACTTTACTAGCAGTAATTGTATACACAAAACCTTTGTTAACCAAGAGTGCTTCACTAATCTAAACCTTGAGGACAATGTTTATTTTTTAAAGGGGGAACAATGTTATGAATCCAATCAACTTGGACTAGGCTTGAGGGGCCTCAAGCTAAATTGTTTTCTTTTGTTCTATTTAGTTACTATGTTGTCCTAGTGGCATGCGTATTTTGTTGTTTGTAAAAACTGGCCTATGGCCCTCTTTTGTTGCTGGCACGTTGTTAGTCTCTATTCTATATCAAGTGGTATATGCATGGGAAGGAGGGTTTGGGGGTGATTATCTGAAGGCTTATTAAGAATTTTCTCATATTCCTAGAGGTTAGAATTCCTTGAAATGCCCTGTTATTTTTTTAAAGTAATTCAATTACAATCGGTTCATCCATTTCTTTAGACTTTCTAAATTCACAATGGTTTACTTTTCCATTCACTATTAGGGATCATTTGGATTGAGAAACTATTTTATTTTATTTCATAATTAAAATTTTTTTAAATTCTCGCACAAAATATAATAAACAATCTAATTTTTTTTAAATTCTATAATAATAATAACATAAAAAAATAATATTTTAATAATATTTTATTTAACTTTCATCTAAAACTATCTTATCTCATCTCGTTATATAAACAATCTCTTATATTCATAACGAACAGGGAAGAGGGGCGGGCGCGAGAATTAGCAAAGAAGCTGAGTCACCTTCTTTGGGTCATAGTACTGATGATGATGATATTCTCGCTGCGCATGACTCGTTGGGGAGAGACTGTTTCTTCAATCCAGCTTGACAAGTCACTCGCATTGCCCTAGATTACCGAGGCCACATGGAGGAGCCAAAGCTTCTCTTCTATTTTGAAATAAGCAGGATGGCTATAGAGTATAGACTATAAGCATAAAGCCACTAATGACACTAAGAAACATGGTAAGCCTATAGTTTCCCCCTGTGGCAGACATACTCCAAAGTACACACCCTATCTTTCCAGATCACTAGGTACAAAACCCGAAAATTGCAAACGTCGTTATATCTACGACCATTGCCCTCGTTAAAAATAAATAAATAAATAAAACTTTCCTACGCTTAAATAAATTAGTCTTTGGGGCTGTTTGTTTGATTGTTTTCCAATGTAACTTCTGATCATGCTTTTAAATGTAATAATGAATATCACTTAATTGCCGCGGTTAAAGCTTGCTCCTTAATTTTTTCTTTTATTTTTTATTTTTATTTTTTTGACATCAAACCATAATATTCATTAATCATAAAACATGGCCTTCAGCCATTATAATTGTCTTAATACAGTCAGCTTCACAGTCAACATCGATTAGTTCATGTTCAATAGTTCATGTTCAATATTCACAGCCTGTTGTACTAATTGGTGAGCAACACTATTAAATTACCTCTTAACATGTCGAATTTTCCATGCAGTGGTAGCCATCAGTTGCAGCATATCAAAAATAAAACATTGAAAATTTCCCTATAGTGTGATCCCTTGAGCCAATCATTGCCTGCACTACTTGACTTGAGTCTCCTTCAAAACGCAAAATGCATAAAATTCAAACCTAGTTGTTTACAAAAATTAGCAGCAATAAGTAATCCCTTAGCCTTTGCAAAAGCTAGATCAACATAATAGAACTTAGGTTGCATTAGAGCATTCACATTGGCTTCATTAAAGCCATTTTCAAAATTTGATAAAAGTAGATATTTTTCATAACTCCAAAATCTTCCTATCCATAATCCCACATTGGATTATCTATTAGATTCATCATAATAATAATATAATATTATTTTTTAATAATAATATTTTTTTCATTTTTTTAATAATAACTATATGTAGATTAATAATTTTCTAAAGCTAGAAAGTGATCTCTCTCTTCTCCCTATTACAAATATGCTTATTTTTTATTACTGCTCGAAAGAGCTACATATGTGGATATTTTTTCACGTTGAAAAACGATTTCATGAGAGACTATCACCATTTATGGAATATGCAATATTGGAACCTGTGGGGAGGAAAAAGACAAAGGGTATTAAACTGGAATAAAATATACAGTTGATGAGTGAATAGTAGCCCTTCAAATTTAAAGAAATACCAATATTTAATGTAGCTTAAAACCTCCCAAAGATATTTTTTAGCTAATCCAATGCAGCTGCATTTTAGATATATTCATCTTATTTTGCATTTAGCTAGACTTTTGATGAAACCAATGCCAATACTCTTACAAAACCCATATTATCTCTAATAATGACACCAATACCAATCTTATGGGAATCACTTTGAATTGCCACATCCCAATTAATTTTAATCCGATGTGATGGATCAGGGGTTTCCCAATGACATGCAGTCTGTTGATAAGGCGTTATGTTCGCTGATTGCTGCTGCATTGCGGTATGGAAATTCTTAAAGACTCTGACAGTTTGCTTGTAAACCATAGCTGGCGAAGGAGCCATCATGTATGAGAATATTTCTTTTGCACCAAATAAACCTGGCCAAGATAGCAAAAAATATCAAATCTTGTCTTGATAGTCGATCTGATAGATGCTCAAAAATACTGAAAAAAATCAGTTGTTATAATTGAGGCCTTTTAGATTGCTCTTGAACCTAGCAACCATACATCCCTTGCTAAAGGGCATGGATATTGCATCTGTGTAAGAATTAAGAAGTGGCACGTACAAGTCATCGAACGAAACAAAATTCCTTCTTTGACTGATCTGTTTCCTTTTTATTTTATGGTCAAAAAGTTTCATTAACCTGGAGAACTACATCACATGCAAGCACAAGGGATGCCAATGGAGTTCCCCAACAAAAGCACTCCATCCAAAATAGATGATACAATGCTTGAAATAACGTGAACCATTTAGATAAATTTGAATTCGACCAGTTAAACTAAACATTATTAAATTTTCAAATTATCACGTGAATCATTTAGATAATGAATCGTGTCCTGTCATCTATTTTGATCAGTTTAATAATTAATTTGAAATAAGTCACCATAATACAATTCATTTAAACCTGTTACATATAAATTGATTGAAATAACACGCATAACTCATTTGACTAGATTAACATAATTTCATATAAAATTTAGAATCTATATTTATTACTAGTTACAATATTTTTTTATAGAAAAAAAGAACAAGAAAACTACCTATTGACAAAAAATATCATTATTTTTCAAATTTTAATATATAATAAAATCAATATTACAAAACTTACAATAACTAACATAAAGGTTAACACCTAAAAATAGCGAAACAGTCCAGAATGGGAGAAAGATTCATTCCCAGCCTACTAAAGTTGATCAAGACTCAATCGATGTGGTGTGTGGAACCCAGGAGGTGGTCCAGGGTGGTTGGACAGTGTCCGTGTGTACATCCAAGACAATGAGCAATAAATTAATATAGAGAAAATAAATAGAGGGATACACACAGATTATTGTGGTTCGACACTAGGCTTATGTCAATGGGGGTTTGGAAGAGAGTTCACTATAATACGTTTGTTTTATAGTCTCTCATATTCACTATATAATTAACATCAGAAGTCTGTCTTCTAGTGGAGATATCGCTGCTAGATTTCTTATCATGAGGTTGAAGAAGCCTCCCGAGAATAAACCTGACCCAAAGTCCCCTAAGTCATGTGATTCCCTCCCATTTATCTCCTGCCCCATCTTGCTTTATGTCTCATTTATTTTCCTTTATGTCACATCCTCACTTCTACTCCTAATCCTTGCCCTTTGCCCTCTCTCAGCCTTTTGGCCCCTCATTCTTTTTCTTTTTCTTCCCTCATGATGAGACCTCTCTCATTGGATTAGGTCTAGAAAATACTATGGGTCTGGTATATTATATCCCTTCCAGTTATTTGCAATTCTTAAGGATCATTTGCTCTAAAATATAAAATCTTGAGAATCCTTAAAGATAAAATAAGCAATCAAAATAATCCGCTAAATAAGAACAATTTGATTGTTTTCCTTTTTAGCTTCTTATCACACATTCAAATGTCATAATGTTAATCAATAACTAATGGCTGATGTGAAGGCTTTTGGTTCTTAAATTGTTCTTAGAGCATTGGCATTGGCTTAGCCAAATGCGAGTGCCTAGTCAAATTTTGACGATAGACTGTGCACAAATGTAAACATTCTTTAGTTATTTTCTCTCTTTTATTGTACTTTCTCTCGATTTCTCACTTGTACTTTTTCTCTCACAAAATATTAAAGAATATAATATTTAAATGATATAAAGAAAAAGTACTTAAACTGATGTATGATATATTATAAAAGTTAATATGTAAAATAGAAAAAATAAGTTTTAGTGATATTTTAAAAAATAGAATAAAGAATCCATTGTGGATGCTCTAAGAATCGAGATCTTGCACAAGTTTTGCACCCACCAAACAAAACAAAATTCCTTCTATGACTTACGTAGTTCAGATGAGATGTTTTGAATAGTAATGAGATTTTTTGTATTAAATTGAGATAGCTTGTAAAAAGGTATATATTTAGATAGTGAGATGAAATGAAATAGTTTTGAATTTTTAAGAGTTGATAAAGGGATTGGTTCACTAATGATTTGAACTCATTTAATAATTATTGAGTAATAGTTATAAATATATTAATAAAAAGTAATATTTATGAGTAATTAAAAATACTATCATAAATAAATTTAAATATCAAAATATATTATGAAGTTGTTGGCTGAAATTACTCTATAATCCCAAAAAATAAAATGTCTCTTTCAAAATATTTTATTCTAATTATGATCTATTTATTTTTCTATATATATGGATTTCATAGTTTTTTGTTTTAATTATAAATTAGAATAATTTTATTTATTGTAATAAATAATTATGTGTATTAAAAATATTGTTTTTCCAATTCATTAGTTTCGAATTTCCGTAATTATGTATTTAAATATTTGTGCCGTAATCATGTGTTCAAATAATACATATTACAGTAATATAAAATGGGGATGGCGTTTGCGGTTGGTTTCGCCTGGGGACAAAATGGTTTGGGGCGGAGGGTTTCAGGGGCGTGAGCTGATGAAAATATGTTCAAAATGAGGTGAAAAAATAAAAATAAAAAAGGACGACGTGCTAGCGAGGACAGTGCTTTTGACTGTAGAAGGAGACTTTTCTCTGTTTATGTGACAGGTATAATTGAATGGTTCAAAACTTTCTAGATAATAAAAATCTAATTGTAACCGTAGCGAGTTAATATCTTTATTAATTTAATGTGATTGATAAAATTGAATTTTATTAAAAATAATATTAATTTAAATTTTAAATATAAAAAAATTAATATTAATATATAAATTAATACATAATTTTAATTATACGTAACAAAATTCTTTTAAATAAGATAAAATTCATAAAGGGTCATAAATATAGATGAAAAGGGAGCGGAGAGATCCTTTGGATTTGAATATGGGTTTCGAATTTGTGGCTTGAACGTTTTATTTTTTATATTTTTACGTACTGATTAAAAAAATAATTTTTAATGATATTATGGATTTTTTTATTTTTAAAAAAATATTTAAGAATATAAATAAAGAAAATATTTTTTATCTTACTCGGTGATTTCTCGGGGAGGGGATGTAGCTGTATTCAGTGAGATGTTTGGATAGACTACACAACATTCTTAATACTTTTTATTATTATTTATTATTTTTATATTATTTTTTATTTGTTTTTTACAATTATTTATTACTTTTTAATATTTTATTATTAATTTATTATTATTATTTATAACATACCTCAATTTTTCTCGATCTTTAAACACAATCTAAATTCTCAACCGTACAGGTTAGATAAGATATGTGTATCTGAAGTGGCTAATCAAATAGAGCCTAATGGTCTTCTTGGATAAGATAGTGCTGTACAGCGTGCGGTTAAGACTAGTCCGGTGCAGTCCAATAATGCACCGAATATTAGTAGTGGGATCAGAAAAGGATCGTCACGTGGCTTACGTCAGAAAGCGAACCGCACATGAGCAATCCTACCTAACCTTCTTAGTTTTACATATTATATTTTTTAAAAAAAATTTTGAATTTATTTTTTTAAAATTAATTGAATTTATCTATTTATTATTCAAATATTAAATATTTAATAAATAAAAAAAATTTTAAAAATATATAATATGTGAAAATTGTGTAGTTTTTATTTTCTTATTAATAAGCTGATAACTAGCGTGTGGCCAACGTTTCCGGTTGAATCCAATACTGCCCTGTGGATAAGTAGTGGGACGGGGGGACCGACGTCACGTACGTGGGTCACATCAGAAAATTGACGGAACGAAGACAATGAGAGCGTTTTAAGAATAATGCTTGGCCACCGTTTTATTTTTTATTTTGATTTTTAATTTCGTAATTAAAAAAGTATTTTTTTAATAATATTATAAACTTTTTAAAAAATATATTTAAAAATATGAAAACGATAGATATAAGAAAACAAAATAAAAAAAACAACATAAAATACAAACGACGCGTTAACTCCAGCAAGAAATGGAATCGGTGGCTGTAACAACTACCGCTTTTTAACTATTGATCAAACATGACATCAGCATGCACCCATTTAAGATAGTAAAATCATAGTCTTTTAATTATTTTACGACTTCACTTAAAATCGGAAGTTAGTTTTATAATACTAAATAGAGGAAAATAAACATATTTATATAGGAAAAAATCTAGTTGCAAATATAATCGTATACTAATATGTATATCAATGTAATGTAATTAGTTAAAAAATAAATTTTATTGAAAACAGTACTAATTTAAATTTTAAATATGAAGTAATCAGTATTGATATGCAGATTAGTACGTAACTTTACTTGTATATAGCAAAACTCTTTATATAATTCCGTACTAGAATTATGTCTACATGAGTTTGGAAATGAGAGAATCTACTATAAGATATTTATTTTATAATCTTTCATAATCTTTCATCCTCTCTATACAATTAACATCGAAAGTTTACCTTCTGGTAGAGATATCGCAGTTAGAATTCCTAGCATGAGGCTGAATAAGCCCCCGAAGAGAAACCTGACCCAAAGTCCCCTAAATCGTGTGGACTTAGTAATTCAAATATATTATGCAAATTATATACGTAGTAATTAATTGAGAAATTAAGTTTGTATTTTCCGTGGTAAGAGTCGTTATTATTTCTAGTCATATATAATACTAGTAGTTCAGGTGACACATAAATTAGTTTCTATGTAAGTACGTAATTGATATAAAGAAAATTACTTAAAAAGAAAACCATATTAATTAGTGTGAATTTTAATATTAAAACAAAAATAAAGAATAGAATCGCCCAAATTAATTGTACAAGATTTGGTTTTGGGGTTTTAAAACTAGTTTTGTTTCCAATTGGCAATTAGGGCGGTTTAAGAATGGAAAATGATGGGCATCTGCCTTGCGAGCGATGTGGCCCAAAGTTCCATAACGAGCCAACCGACTCTCGCCATGCATTTTCCTTGAATACGAGAGGAAACCCACGGATGGCATAAGTTCTAGTTGTCTTTAAAATCTTGTTCCATCCGTGACATCTTCCCGCAAGTCTTCCGAGTTCCGAGTCCTCTATCGCCACCGACAGGACTTCCTCAGAGGGGACTCGCATAGAAGATGGTGGGAGAAACATCAAAGAAACTGGCTCACTTTCTTCTGGTGACAACGGTACTTATGATGATGATGATGATATTCTCGCCGCACACTACTACTCGTTGGGGAGCGGCTGCTTCTTCAATCCAGCTTGACAACGGCACCCTCACTTCCCTTGATTACCAGGGCCACATGGAGGAGCCAGAGCTTCTCTTCGATTCGGAAATAAGCAGGATGTTGGCAAGCTATAGGGCAGTCACTAGAGGCACTACGAATCCTGGTAAGCCTGTAGTTCCCTCCTGTGGCGGACGTTCTAAACAGTACATAACCTGTCTTCCCAGAGGAGATAATTCACAGCAGGGTTGTAAACGTCGTGGTAACTACCAACGTGGTTGCAAGTAAATAAATAAAACATTTCTACTCTTAAATAAATAAGTCTTTGGGGCTGTTTGTTTGATTGTTTTCCATTGTAGTTTCTGATGGTGCTGTTAATTAAATGTAATAATGAATATCAATTGCTGGGGTTAAAGCTTTTGCTCCTTTATTTGTTGTTTTAAAATAAAGAAATGGCATGCATGGATATTGCATCTGTGTAAGAATTAAGAACTGGCACGAGCTTTGCATCCACCAAACGAAACAAAAATCCTTCTTTGACTGGATCTGTTTCCTTTTTGTTTTATGGTGAAAAAGTTTCATTAACCAAGAGAACTACATCACATGCAAGCACAAGGGATGCCGATGGAGTTCTCCGATAATCACTCCATCCAAAACAGAGGATACAATGCTTGAAATAAAAGAATATCTTGGTAATTAATGACGGTTGTTGAAATTAAATGGGTCTTTTTGAATAGGCTGATAACTAGTGTGTGGCCACAATTAATTCGGTACTCATCCAATAATGCAGTACTGTGGATAACTAGTGGGATCGGAAAATGATTGTTGCGTGGGTCACGCCAGAAAGTTGATGGAAACTAGGGATGTCATTCGTGTTGTTAAGTTACGAAATACCCAAATTTGTTTTTTTTT